>PVIC010040580.1:0-16607 GCA_004025085.1 Thryonomys swinderianus
TACAGCATTGAGTGACAGAGCAGGGTCCCTCTCGGCTTGGTCTCAGGCTGCTCTGACTCTGAATGCTCTCCACAGAGCTGCCTATCCCAGCCTGCAAAGAGCTGCAGGAAAATATAAAGTGAGCATGAAGCCAGAGGAGGAACAAGAGAAGCAACTTGCCCTACAGTCAGAAAGCCATCTGGGCTGTGTTTATGTCAGACAAAAGTTTATAGCAAGATGACTAATAAAGCCCAGGAGAGAAACTTGGAGAGGTCATCAGATCACAAAATGGTTTCTTTGGTCTTATCTTCTCATCACACTTCCTAGTCTGCATTATTCTTTTCTCCTCTGATGAGTTCTCTTGGCCCACCAAATAGATTTGCAAGTTTTTAAAACTAAGGATATGAAAAGATTCAAGATTTACAGTTCTGGGGCCAGAGGGTTAGCTCAGCGGTTCTGGCGCCCGCCTTGCAAGCACAAGGTCCTGAGTTTGATCCCCGGTGACCACATACAATGCTGGGCGTGGAGACTCACGCCCACCAGCAACCAATACTACATACCACAGTGCCGGGCGTGGTGGCTCATGCCTGTAATCCCAGCACTCGGGAGGCAGAGGCAGGAGGATTGCTGAGTTCGAGGCTTGCCTGGGCTACATAGTGAGCTCAGAGCCAGCCTGAACTACAAAGCGAGACCCTGTCTCAAAAAAAAAAAAAAAAAAAAAAAGATTTACAGTTCTGAAGAACTTGGAGCAATAAATTAAAATAACTTTAAATCTGTTCCCTTGAATTATGCTCAGCAAACATTCCTGGGATGCCACTTGACATGGCAAGGTGGAGAAGATACCAAAAGGGCCACCCTTGGGGTCCCCAGAAACCTCATACCTCTTGGAGGATTCATTTAGGATGAAAATAAAATTGTGGTAACACCCTAATTGTCAAGTGGTGTCTACAGATAATTTGGATGTTTAAATGACAAATCTACACATCACATGAACGCAGCCTAGGAAGGCGTTTTAATATGTATTCCAAAGGTGTATCCCCTCTTTGTCTAATGTGTGTGAGAAGATAGATCTTAGAAGCTGGTTTCTTTTTTTGTTTTGTTTTGTTTTTTTGAGACAGGGTCTCGCTTTTTAGTTCAAACTGACCCTGAGCTCACTATGTGGTCCAGGCAAGTCTGGAACTCAGCAATCTTCCTGTCTCTGCCTCCTGAGTGCTGGGATTATAGGCGTGAGCCACCATGCCTGGCACTGTGGTATGTGATATTGATTGCTAGTGGGCATGAGTCTCCACGCCCAGCATTGTATGTGGTAACTGGGCATTGAACTCAGGACCTTACACCTGCGAGGCAGGTGCCGGAACCACTGAGCTAACCCTCCAGCCCAAGCTTGTTTTGATACATGTATTGTGAGCACAATTTGCAGAAGCAGAATGATTTCTGGCCTGCTAGTACTTTTTGTCACCCTAAGGAAAGGTGTTCTGGTAGAGCCTTTTTTTATTGTATATTTGAATATATTGAATATCTGGAAGTTGCAACTACTAACAGAATTATTATCTGTTTCTTCCAAATCCTATTATTTGTTGCTTCTCAGAATCCTATAAATGGGTGGCTGTTGATGGATCCCCTACAGTAATGAAACGATCGATAGTATTGTAAAGACTGCACCACTAGAAAGAATTATGTGCTATCTTTAAGTGAAAATTGAACAGTGCTTTAAAATAGCATTGCCATTTTTGATTATTTAACCAAAGCCGTCAATATTTCACAGGGGGCACATGCCAAAAGGGGGACTTGCATGGTTACTTTATAGGTCCAAACGCAAAGTGATCACTATGCTCATGCTAGGAAAAAAAGTAGCTCATCATAAAACAAATGATTTTATGCTTTTCCCAAACACTTATCATTTTCTGTTTGAGCTTATCTGTTCAACACATGTAATATTTTTTTTAGTTGTAATTCATTTCAAGAGCAGAAAAATGACTACTGGAAAAATCCAGCTAATACTGAGGAACCCTGATTAAGCTAAGTTAAAATAATCATGGCATCCTTTTGCCAGCTCTAAGTTTACGATGCACATTGGTAAAAAGTCAGTGGTACTGATTCATCACCATGTGCAGATCCAAAATACTACTACATTCAGTTTGACTGGGTGGGGTGCGCACTTAGGGTTCAGGTTAGGTGACAACTCAGTGGAATATTTCAGTTCTTGGCGACCTCAGATGGATATTTTCCAAACAAAGTAGAATAGAACGTAGTTTCCCTGAGATTATTGTGATACAAATCGCGCATACCAGAGGTTAAATAACCTTCCCAACTGATGTGTCTATGAGGCAGTTTCTAGCTTTACTCCTGAATATTCACACTAGACAGAGGTTTAACTCATTAAACGTGTCTACATCTTTAAGCACAATTAACACATCAAGTTCTAAAATATTTCTGAGCAAAGACTGCCTGAGTTGTCATCAGCGAAGATGAAACCAAGACTCAATATAAATATGGCACATAGATCTTTAAAGTCTTGAAGGTTGTTTAATGTAATGTGCATGTGTGAAATTCTGTCATTTAAAAGTACATTCATTTGTATTAACTCAACCAACAGAAAAATTCTCCCGGGAAGCAAAGTCAAGCTCTCCCATCTTCAGATTTCTGTGGAGGTTAACGACAATGGTGTGACTCGGCTCAGGGGGAGTCTGTCCATCCCACTCACTAAAATCGCTCGTGCCTTTCCCACACTGTGCTTCCTGCATGAGTCCCTGTATTAGCAAGAACACTCTAGCAAGACTGAAACATGTTAGGGCAATTTAATAAGCTCACAGTTATCTGTGAACTATGCAGATAACGCATAGTATGTATGGTTTCTTGAAAGACTCGATTTGGGGGCTCAATGGCAACATAGGCAGGCAGTGAGAAAAGGGGGTTCCTGCTACCGTCCCTCCTAAATGCTCAGTGCGTGTGTTTCTGTAGCCTCTCCAAAGTGGGGAGGGGGGATCATTTGTGGTGGTCAAGAGAGGCCCTGAAACAGAGGTTAGGAAATGCTAACAGCCATTTGTCTTGTAATTTTCTTTATTATAGAAACAGATGGCAGTTAAATGAGAGAACACCTGCCAGAGCTCACTCAAAGAGAAAACATTTCTAGTAGCTAACGTATTTCCCCAAATATTTCGGGCCCCAACTAATGTGCTGGGAGAACGCAGAACCACAGATTTGGTCCAAGGCAAAACCAGAAGCCTTTTTGTTCCTGGAGCTATTTCACTTCCCTTTTCTGGATTCTTTCCCTCCTCCCTTTAGAGTCCTTCCTGAGAAGCCAAAATATGTTGCACCCAGCCAAGGGTGTCTACAGTCCTCTGCCCTTTGCCCCGGCAGAGAGGTTCACCTTCCAGAGCTTTCCAAACCTGCATCATTTAGCCGACATCGACTCTTATGTTTCTTAGGGTCCTACTGGCTGGCTGATGTGATGATTAACTAATTTACGTTAAGGCATTAAATATTGGTGGTCGATGAGTCCAAATGGTAAGTCATTTCAACAGACTCTTAACCCGAACGAGTAAATACTGTTGGATAGTCCAGCAATTTTTGCAAAGCCAAATAGGAAACTTGAAAACATGAGGCCTAATGTGACTCAACACAATATTCACATATTCTTCATTGGATAAGCCAGCTCCAGATCGCTGGAAGTTGTCCAAAGTCAAGAGGGTGTGAAATATTTGAACAGAGCCTCGGCGTGTCCACCGCACATACCTGTTCATAACTAAAGATGTCATATATTCCAGGAGGGATTGGCACATTGGCGCTGTCGAAGACCTGCTTACTTCCAGACTTGGCACTATAGAAATGAACCAGTTCGGGCTCTGAGCCCAGGATGGGGACATTTAACAAATCAGCCACAGCTAAATCATCTCTGTGGAGGAGTCCGCCCACGATGTAGGCCTCTGTGCCTTGGATGAGATTTTTTATTCTTTTGATTGCCTTGGGACTATACAGCAGGTGAGTGGCCAGGCACATATGATGGGTCTGGAGGAAGAGCATATTATTCTTGTTAAAAGGTATGTTCTTTCTAGTCCTCGCACCTAATTTATAATGTTGCACATAATAAATACATTATTAATAGCAGGCTAGGTTATGACCTATCCTGTTGTTTAGCAGTTTAAATTGATAAAAGCTGTTGGGGTGAGGTTCCATAATCGCTCACATCTTTAGTGTGTTGGCAATAGGCTCACTGGGAATAGAACTAATTACTACACATCTGTATTTATTTGATCCATGTGGAATTATCCTTCTGTCAGAGGGAAAAGAGGCTGGCGGCCTTTGGATAATAGTGATTCATCTCTGCAACACTTCTGGCATGGTTTAACACTAAAGCGTCTGGAAAATCAATACAGAAAAATGAAGACAAAAGCCTCCTACTTCTCTTCATGTACAGCCTTGGAACCTGGGATCTTTTGAAGAGCTTTGGTAGGAAAAAGGCACTTGACTTGATGTTCTCTTTCCAGAATTCTACCACAAAATCAGTCTCACTTTTATACTAATTATGAATTGCTCTAACCAATAATTCTGGGAAGGGTTCACAAAGAAAAAATACTTCAGATTTCAGCAAAACTCAAATTCTCTTTCCAGTGATAGCTCATTGTATTTTATTTTGATTGGTTAGAACCAATTTAGCAAGGGCCGTGCTTATCTCTTTAAATTAATTAAGTTTCTCTCTCACGTCTAATGAAGCAAAGGATGGTACTGGATGGTCAGCACACACCAAAATGAATACAGCCACGGTTCTGCTTTTGGGGGTGGGGAGGGGGTACAAACACAAACAGCGAACATGTAACTAAAGCGAGATTGATAAGGCCATAGGGAGCTACAGAGTGCTCTGGAGATATGGGAGAGAGAGGTAGAAGCCATATGCTGGGGTTGAAAAGACACATTACGCATCCTTCTTAAGCCTCAATTTTCTCATCTGTAAAGATAATGTAGTAACTGCATCATAGGGATGTTCTGAAGCTTAAGTGGGATAATGCATGTAAAGCATTTATAATACTGTCTGAGATATAGGAAGTGCTTAATTGCATGTTAGTTTGTATAACTATCATGACAGAGGTTAGAGTCAAGGTGAATTTTTGTTTGTTTGTTTTTTTGAGACAGGGTCTCACTTTGTAGTTCAGGCTGGCCCTGAGCTCACTATGTAGCCCAGGCAAGCCTTGAACTCAGCAATCCTCCTGCCTCTGCCTCCCAAGTGCTGGGATTATAGGTGTGAGCCACCACGCCCGGCACTGTGGTATGTGGTATTGATTGCTGGTGGGTGTGAGTCACCATGCCCAACATTGTATGTGGTTACTGGGGATTGAACTCAGGACCTTGCACTTGCGAGGCAGGCGCTGGAACCACTGAGCTAACCTTCCGGCCCTCAAGGTGAATTTTGAAGTATGAATAAGATGGGCATGGGAGAGACATGACCCAAGAACCCAATAGTACAACCAAGATTGTACTTATTTCCTCTAGAGAAGAAAACATCATGGGCCAGGGATTTGGTTCAGGGGTTCTGGCGTCTGCCTGGGAAGCACAAGGTCTTGAGTTCAATCCCCAGTACCACATACCACAGTGCTGGGCGTGGTGGCTCATGCCTGTAATCCTAGCACTTAAGAGGCAGAGGCAGGAGGATTGCTGTGAGTTCGATTGCTTGCCTGGGGTATGTAGTGAGTTCAGGACCAGCCTGAGGTACAAAGCAAGACGCTGTCTCAAAAAACTTTTAAAAAAAAACTTAAAAAAAAATCACATGTAAACATGCTAGGACTTTGGAGCCCATCAGGCCTGGATTTGAAATATACCTGTCCCTTTTAAACTCAGGACCTGGGCCTAATAAGACTCATGAGTTCATATCTTCATATGTGAAATAAAAGTTAAAATACCCATATGCTGGGCTGCTTTAAAGGCTAAAATAAGATCAGAAATATAAAACACCTAGTATTACATCTTACCTTGGGTCAGTGGTCAATAAATGATGGTGGTTATTTTCACAGGAAAACCACTCTTTAAAAAGTAAAGCCATTAAAATGTCATGCAAATAATATAATATAAAGACTTTTAAGGGAATTCAAGAAGTTTTAAAGACTATCTTCTACTTCCAATTTTAGTTTTTTAAAAAAAGTGTACTCATCTTAGCATTAAAATGTGGAGAAATGCTGAGTGACTGTTTTCAGGAATATCCAAGGTACCAGTGTGCAAACTGCTGAACACTACAACTTATAAGTGTGACAGAAAGAAATGGATTGGGAAGATGCCCCTGGGTTTCAGACCTGCTTGAATTTGTAATTTTCTGGGTGACTAAGACACTCAGTTCCCAGTATTCAAATGAGAGGGTGCACTAGAGGGCTCTAGGGTCCTTCCAGCTCTAACACAACTTACCCCCTAAAACAAGAGTTCTTCTGTACTGTAAATCAGTGGGTAACGATGGAAAGTTCTAGATAGTGATGGTGGGTGCACAACAATATGACGTACTTAGTGTCACTAAATTGTAACACTTAAAAATGGTTAAGATAGCAAATGTTATGGTACATATACTTTATCACAGTAGGAATGGGAAAAACAGAACTTCTGAGAAGATTTGTAGGATTTAACCTATTAAGCCCTTCCTCCAGACTAGGAGTTCTGAGTTCCTTAAATCTATGCAAAAGGCCTTTTCTACCAGAACTCAAATCCATTTTTAAAATATATTCTGTGAGGACAGTTCTAAGAACTCAGTGTTTCATTGGTCAGTGGCTACTGACTGCATCTGGTGGGATCTAGTCACTGCTTTTCCTCCTGGTCTACTTTCTTTCTTCTACAAAATTAGCCCAATGAGGAAATGTTAAAAAAAAAAAAAAAAAAAGGGGGGGCTGGAGGGTTAGCTCAGTGGTTGTGGCGCCTGCCTCGCAAGCGCAAGGTCCTGAGTTCGATCCCCAGTAACCACATACAATGCTGGGCGTGGAGATTCACGCCTACCACAGTGCCAGACGTGGTGGCTCACGCCTGTCATCTCAGCACTCAGGAGGCAGAGACAGGAGGATTGCTGAGTTCAAGGCTTGCCTGGGCTACATAGTGAGCTCAGAGCCAGCCTGAACTACAAAGTGAGACCCTGGCTCAAAAAAAAAGAGTATCCATCTAGGAGAACTGCTGATCTGAGTTACTGTGACCTTGGTGGGCTTTTCAGGGCATGTAGAGGAGTATTTATCCTATTTTGGTAAATTGACAAGGTCACACCCTTAATCACAGGTTTTGTCCCTCAACCCATGGAACATGGTATCCTTTAGTGGTCCCTATTTTATTTATTTGTTTGTTTGTTTGTTTGTTGACAGGGTCTCGCTTTGTAGTTCAGGCTGGCCCTGAGCTCACTGTGTAGCCCAGGCAAGCCTCAAACTCAGCAATCTTCCTGCCTCTCCCTCCCGAGTGCTGGGATTACAGGTGTGAGCCACCATGCCCAGCACTGTGGTATGTGGTGCTGATTGCTGGTGGGCGTGAGTCACCATGCCCAGTATTGTTGTATGTCGTTACCAGGGATCAAACCAGGGACCTTGGGCTTGCTAGGCAGGTGCTCGAACCACTGAGCTAAATCTCCGGCCCTAGTGGTCCCTATTTTAGAAACAAGGACAAGGAGGCTCAAGTGATTTGCCCAGTCACACAGCGAGTGAATGGCAGAGGCAGCATTGCAGTGCACTTAGCCCAGTCGATCTGCCACTGTGTCACAATGGCCCGGTCTTGTAGAGTGAGCAGTGAGGGTTTATGAGCTGTGGCGAGGGGATAGCAGATGCAGCAACAGAAACTCATGCTAAAGTTTGGTCCACTTTTTCATCCAGGATAGATTTCTGTCTCCTGTAGCTTGTTTCTATTAGGAAATATTCCCCCCAAATCCTTATTATAGTCCTCCATGGACATGCCTTATTCTTCAGGCAACATAGTACCATAGAGTGGTGTTAAATATATTTAATAAAGATTTAAATGAGAGAGTGATGGAGAGGACACACCACAGACTACAGGTCTTATGTGATCATTTAAAGAAAATCAGTATCCTTGGATCCAGGCAGCAGATTAACACTGATGCCAAAAATCTAAAATGTTCTTCATAGTCTTGTGTTACAGCTACATTTAATTTATCATCACTGATTACATTTTTTTGACCCGAGACAAATGGTAGTTGTTCAGAGTCTCTTCATAAACATCAAAATTATCCAAAAATAGACACAATGACTTTGATAAGAGCACATTTTACCATTACAAATTCAAGCATTGTATAGTAACTTGGGGAGATGTACAAACAGATTTTTGGCATGCTTTAAGAAATCTCCTCAAAGCCATCCATTTGAATGAAAATCGGCACTGATACAATCTCTCAAACCCATTAAAAAGAAATAAAGCAATAGCTAAATACGAGCAGAAACTGATTTGAAAGTGGGAGTTTAATTTTTGTATTTTAAAAAGTTGATTGCTTATGAGTGATTAATTACTCAGACAATTTGAATTTAAGCTATGACAAGTAGTAAGTACTGAAAACCTTGCCTCTTGATTTCTGCCATCTGAGGTGTAAACCTGCACACTGACCGCAACTTGGGGTGCAGGAGCTGCCTTTCTCTTGCGTGGAAGTCAAAGAGGACAGTGCAAGGACAGAGTAGTAGGATTATACCATCAGAGAGGACTTTGGAATTATCTAATCTATCTCTTTCTTTTTCTTTTTTTGTAATGGGGATCAAACTCAGGACCTTGTGCTTGTGAGCGGGGCACACCACCACTTGAGCTAAACCCCTGACCCCACAACCTCATTTTATAGATGAAGAACAGAAGACCAGAGGGGTAAAAGGACCTTGCCCAATGCTATGTGGTTACCTGGGAGCAAAGCAGCCAATTCCAGTTTGTTAGAGTGTTCTGGAATAGCCAGAATTTTGTCCATACTCTGGCCCTACTGAAAACCTTAGACCAGAAAATGAATCCTAGTTTCTACGGATATAAAAGGAAAGTGGTGATTTCTGTCTGGCATTGTTCTGATGATCAAGGGAGAAATATATGTTAAGAATTCGACAAATATATTCTCTTTCTCACAGATCCCTTTTCTACTCTATGCCTCTTCACCGCATATGGATATTTCAGAAAAAAATCTACATTAGCAGCCAGCAGGCATTAGTTAACTTGAGTGTCTGGCCCAAGAACGTCAGGAATTCAGGTAAACACTAATGGTAGGTCTTTTCCTTCCTTGCTTCCTAATATTCACAACAACTATGCCTTTAAGGCCAGGGTACAGTTGGGAATCACCAAGAAAGAAACGAACAGAAGTCCTTGTACTGGTTGAAGATAATGAATGCCCCCAAGACCACGAATGGCAATGATTTGTCTCCTATCTTTTCCTTTACAGAGCCTCCTTTGCCTCCCTCTTCCATAAGCAAGGCAGCCAATGAAATAGAACTGAGCAGAGAGCTTTGGGAGGGGGGATATCGAGGTGTCCACTCTGACTCTTCATCTGGGTGGCAGAGACAACTCATTGGGTCCGCCAGCAGGGCATAAATGCTCTATCAGTCTTGCCCAGCTTCGGCAGGACTTTCTCAGGTTCCATCCGTTCCCTTTTTGGTTTGTCAATTCATGCACTGAAAGGTGCAACTAAGTGTTAATAGCTACCAACTAACACACAGATGCTTCCTGTGTAAAGCATGCAGCCAATTTCTCTGGTAATACGTAGACAGCTGGCTGGTGTATCTCAATAAGAAGCAGAGGGGGCTGTCTTTATAAGCAAACTCAATCTTTACTTACACAAAAAAGTCTCCTCCAAATTGCATAGTCCACTCGGTATGACATGTTTGCTTAATGTGGAAAGTTTAAATTCTCACTAAAGTGTAGAACAATTCAATTTGAAGCCATCTGTTGTTCAGCCTCAGCCTAGAACACCACCAGATTTCATGAATTTTCCAAAGGCTGTTGACCAGCGATGGGATTCTACTCAGAATTCATTTCATTCATTAAAAGGAAATATTGAACCTTGCTTGTTATGAACCATGTGACATGATAAGTCAGGCCAACTTCCCCAAGAGAAAAGAGGAAAAAAAACTGTAGGGAAACAAAGAATAACTGTGTAGAAGTCAGAAAACAGGGGCTCTGGTCTGGAGTCTGTGCTTAAGTAGTTTTGTGATCAGGCTTTCCGTGCCTTTGTGTCCTCCACGCCAAATTAAGAAAAGAGTATGGTAGATGCTGTAAATTGACCTACTTGATGGTACCACCTCACAACTGCAATTAGGTTTCGGCCACAGAGAAAGGGGCCAGGGTAGCTAAACTAAGTCTGCAAGTTAAACTGGGATATTTATTTCCTACAGTCCAACTAGTAGTCTAATCAGTAAAGCTGTTAAACTTGCAATAATATTTCACTGATGTGTACCCGAGCGTTGCAAGTTATAAAATTTCCAATTTAATTTTACTGCATCCCTGAAGCCGTAGTAATTAGAAGACAAACTCACAGTGAAGAAGTTTACAGCTTCAGGGGTGATAATTTTGAACCTATACTGCAGGTCACTTCTGTCCTCAAGGTTCCCCGATTTGACAGCTGCACGTAGACTCAGAATTTTATGGTAGTACAGCATCAACTCATCACTCATCTGATGGGAGCAGATGTAGATGATGTTCACATTGTCATCTGAAACACAACAGGCGCAATGTTAATTACTGGTGTAAAGGTAAATGACACTGTGAACTCGGCATCCAATTGCAGTTGTGTAGTTTAAAATAAGGAGTAGCTCCAAACGGCCTGTTGAAGTTAATTTAGCTTGCTTTTGCAAACATCTCAGCAATCTAACCAGCCTTTTTTTTCACTTTAGCATTTCCCTGATGACAAGACAAACACCACCACCACCAACAACAAAATACATCCAGTGATTCCTTCAGAAAGAGGGTTGTGAGATAGCATGAGACTGTACTTTCAAATAATACATGGGGATTTAGCCACACAACTCCCATTAACATCAATGGGAATTTATCCCATTAACTTCAGCAAATTATAAAACAAAGCTATTAACTTTAGAAAGCTGATGAAATTGCAATTTCTTATTCTGCTTGGACTTGACAGGGACAATTCAAGGAATGTCCTGTCCAAATAAATGGTCTGATTATGACTGTAGCAATAATTATTTCAGGAAACCAATGTTTTCCCTGCTCTCTCCCCAAAGAAGGGTATATTACTTAAATAGCATATCTAGTGATTATTGGTCTAAAGGAAATTCAGTCTTAATTTCACTGTTGCCTTTCTTAAGATGTGCTTCTCAGGGTGCACATAGAAAGAAATCCTAATTAAATATCCCATCCATATGGAATAATGAAATAAGATTATTATTCAATCCATGCTGCAGATATTTTAGAGAGTATGGATGCAAAATTAGCAGTCAGTAGAATTATTCATTCATAAAATAGCCAACAGATACAAATACAAATGGGAAAAGTACTTGGCTAAACATGCAGGGGAATCTGGTATGTGGAGTGACTGAGATGCTGCCTCCAGAAGCAACCATTTCACACAAACACCATAAAACACAGAGGAGAGAAGTGGTACAAGGCAGCACACAAACAGGTACTTTGGGAATTTCAGAGGGAATGCTGAAAATGTTTCTGGTATAGATTAGAATGTCCTCCAAGAGTCTCATGGGCTCAGAGATGGGGCTTTTGGAAGAGGATAGCAATGTAAGGCACTAACTTCCTTGATGGATTGGTCCAGTGATGACTCTGTATCTGAACGTACTACTAGGAAGTGGGTCCTGGGTGGAGGAAGCGGGTCATTGACAGAGTAACTTCAAAGGGTATGCTTTTGTTCCTGGCCCCTTCCTCTTTCTCTCTATACTTCCTGGCTGCCATGAGGTGGAGCTTTTCTCCACCACATCCTTCTGCAATGATGTTTCTGCCTTGGAACCAGCTTGCCATGGACTGATCCTTCTGAAACCATAAGCCAAGATGATCCTTTTCTCCCTTAGGTTATGTTTCTCAGGTGTGTGGTCCAAGTACCAGAAAAGCAATTAACAGTTTCCCTGGGCAGGATGGGTTGAGAAAGTATTCTACGACTCCTCTGTTGAAGGTTAGCAGAATACACAGAGCACAGACTTAGTTTTAGGTCAGCTGCTCTGGGACCTGGGTGTATCATTTAACTTGTTAAAGTTTATCTTCTTCATTTGTACAAATGGGAACAAAATCTGGGGTATAGAGTTTTAGAGAGTATTACAATGAAAGAGTATATACAAAGGACCTGTGTGATACCCAATACATAATAAGTGTTAAACAAATGGTCCAGGTGCCTGAATATTCTCCATGACCCATTCTGACCAGCTGAAGGGGCAGTGACTCCTATCCTAGGTACCACTCTTATACTCCTTATGATTGGACTTAATCCAATGGCCTAGTGTCCTCTGTTGTTCCATACTATTGTTTCAAACCTATTCATCTCTGCAAGATCTTCAGATTCAAAGATTATACACTTTGCTCCATTTCCACAAGCCCAGGTATAGTACGGAGCACACAGCAGTTGGTCCATAAATAATTGTGAGTATACTGAGGGATTCTGGACAGTGGAGAGCTTTGAGAAGTAGAAAGTCTTACGTGTTTGGTGGGGGAGTCATGGCATGCAGGAGAAATCCCAGGCTGAGGAGATCTGGTGGTAACCTGAGCTGACCCAGCCCTGGGCTCAGCGTAGCTACTCCACATGTGTAAATATTGCATTTAATTTTGAAACTAAATTGTCATCTAAATGTCAAAATAAATTAACTGAAGAGTAGTAATGAAATAACTTGTATCAGATGCCAAATGGTCAAATTCATTATCCCATTTCTTGTGGTTTAAAGACAAAACTAATATCAAAAAAGCAAGTTTTAGCCGGGCGTGGTGGCTCACGCCTGTAATCCCAGCACTCAGGAGGCAGAGGCAGGAGGATTGCTGAGTTCAAGGCTTGCCTGGGCTCCATAGTGAGCTCAGGGCCAGCCTGAACTACAAAGTGAGACCCTGTCTCAAAAAACAAACAAACAAACAAACAAACAAAAAACAAAAAAAGCAAGTTTTAAAAACTAGTAATTTTTTTAAAAGTGTAAAAAAATGGACATAAAAATAAACAAAAATAGCTAAATAACTCCATAGCAAAATAAAAATAAATTCGGGGTGATTTCTAGGTAACAAAAGTTAAGAAATCATGGTGCCAATTTCACCTTTCTTTCTTATTCATTTCTAGAATATGAATACATATCTAGGGTTCCAGTATCAGTCTGACTCTAATATTAGTGTGCTTTTATCATGAATCTACATGTGTTCACAATTAATTGATGGATAGCTATGGAAAGGAGCCAATATAAAAAGAAAATTGCTTTGGTTAATAATAGTCAAAATTGGTCACTCTCTTAATTCATCTAAGATCATTAAAATGATTTTAATTCATCTATTGTCCCAGGACATTCAAATGAATAGTATTTATTTGAGCCTACACTTGCCAATGATGACTTCACAGCCAATATCAAATGATAAAATCTTACCAGTCCAATCAGATTACGTTTGTTTCCCTTGAATAAGCAGGAAAAAAACACCTTTTACTAGCAATTAATAGAATAAAAAGGCTAGTTATTTATTCTTCCACCCATTATTACTAATTTTTCTAGTTTCCCCATTTTATTTCATATAGAAGCTCTTTTCCTTCCATCTACTACATCTAAACTTTGCTCCTCTTAAAGAAGTCATCTGTTTGCCCTGTTATCTCAGGAGGATAGGGTAACCAAGAAAAGGTGCAAACTCTCAGCAATTTCCAGCTTAGCCAGTTTACAGTGCTGAAGGACACAGACTGAATTATTGGATTATTTAAAATAGAAGCCTAATACTTTCAGAGTTTTCTTAGTAATGAGAACTTCTTGTAAAAAAAAATTCTTTGTTGATGTTTTGTTCTATCTATAGAAGGGCTTATAAAAAGCTGAAGAAAAAAATTAATTCAAATAAATTAGAGCAAAGTCTGCCCTCTGCTGCACTTGAGTGGTTCTTATCCAGTCAGGTTTTTAGTTGAAATAGCTCAGTGCTAACAAATCAATCTCAAATCATTAAAAATTTTTTCCGTAATGCCAAAAGAACTCAGTATTAGTGCCTAGATAATAGATTAAAGCAATTATACTATTATTATTTTAGGACTCTGTAAATTTCTAGTACTGATATATTTTGTTACCAAATGGCATTTATAAAATAATAATGATGCTGAAATATATATGAATCATGTAAAGTGTGTCATTCTAGGGAGCATGTAAAGTGTGTTATTCAGTGGAGGTGGTCATTGATAATTTAAAATTCTCCCTTGCTTTACTTATATAAGGGCCAAAACACTTATATTTTAACAAAACAAAGAAGTTTGTACTTGGTCGCTGATAAAAACCTAGTTCTTGTTTAACCTGGGTTTTTGACCAGATTTTCACAAATGGACCCAATGTCATTTTTTGGCATTTATGATCTATCTGTTTAAGTCTGACTTGAAGCCTGGCCTTTATAGAGTCAGCCAGAGCTGTCCTTTTCATATATCCTCCTCCTCTGGACCCAGATCAGTGACCGACTGATGAGGCCCCCAACTAGTACCACAGCCTGACTTTTACAAAGATGTCTCCATCACTCACTCAAGTTCTGTATCCCTAAGAATTCCCTCTAGTAGGAGCTTCATATTTTATGTTAACTAGATGTTTGATTTCTGATACCACCTCCCATTCATTGCCCAGATATTAGACAGTATTGATGCCAATATAAAACTCTGACATTAGTCATTGGAAGGATTCGGTAAATACAGATTTTAGAGTACAGGAGAGAAATCCCTATTCAAACCTATAGCAAAGATAATTTAGTACACAGCTCGAGCAAATGATTAAAATGTCATTTTTATTCAAACTGACCTCACTATTCATCTGTTACTTAAACCGTTCAGTTGCCCTGAAACACTATCAACATTATCTGAGAAGCATTAAAGAGAATCATTTGTGTTAAACTATACTGTACCTGAGATTTCACACAGCCTCCCCAACTGCATATTCTGTTGTGTGTTGAGATCAGCAATATGTTCTCGCACAGGATGGGAATATCCTAAAAGGCAAACAAGGTGTCAAAGCCCAGAAAGAGCAAGTCATCATAGCAGCATGGCGCATGAGAATTTCAAAGTGTCACAGTCCACATTTCCAGGAAGAAAAGCATTTCCCTGCAGCATTTGACAGAAACAATACAACTCCCAAGAATGTGGCCCTTGCTTCATGGGAGATTAAGCATTATTTGGAAAGATGTGCTAAATCTCATGTTCGGCAACACAGGCTTGTGGTTTTCCATACTAATAAAGCTACTGAGAGTCAGGATTACAGAAACATGGGAATATTTTCTGACATTTACATAAGAACTTTATGTTCAGGTTAAAAACATTGTTTTGGCCTTTGAACTTGGGTGGCCGCTGTGGCCCTTTGGAGGTGTGTCCCAGAATCACAACGACACACAGATTTCAGATAAACCCCTCACTATCAGGATTTTGTATTTAAGGAATTGTCACGTCCAACAAGTGGGCTCCTACTCCCAGCCAAAAGAACTTGAACCTCGGAAGGCCAAGGAAGGTTAACACAGCTGCTCTGTCAGTACTAAGACAAGTCCTGCGGTTTGCTTTTGTTTCCGCTAGAAACAGCAGAAGAAAAACACGTATGGATTGCTGTCACCGAAAAATCTGCAGAACAAACGACAGCAGCAACATTTTCTGCTAATATATCATGTCTTACAAGAAAAAAAGCAGTTCTGAACATGAACTTAAAAGGCACACATACTCACAAGTAGTGTAATTGCTTATATGAAATTCAATTGAAGGTGGAACTTTAAAAAGAAAAAAAGAACAGAAGTGCTTTTTACATTTTGGAGAGATGCTTCAATGCCTCCTTGTGGCTAGTGAGCCCAAACACATGTCGTAAGTTCAACTGCTGTGGCTGAAGTGGTTTTACAGGCTACAGCTTCAAGATGTGATGCAGGTCTTCTCAGTGTGAAGAAGACTAGCAGTTTGGGGAGTGGAGGTCCCGGCCCATGACGTCTGATACTTGGCTCTTTGCTTTGATATCAGTGTTTAAACACTAGATGATGTCTTGAAATTAAATGAGTTAGGGTTCATCTAATGCCCTCTCTGGCATATGCATATGAATTTAAGAGTTAAAGATCGGGAAGGACCCATGGGCTGTTTTGAATGATTTGAGAAAAATTATTTATCTTAAATTATTAAATAATAAATTATTAAATAATACATTATTTATTTTAAATCATTTTCTCAAGTAATTTGGAGAACTGGCCCATTTATGAAAATGAATACAGACAAGTTTCAATGTTGTCTTTGCGTGTGATTGCAGTGTTGTAACTCTTGGGATTTTACACTTGTTAAAGTCTACCTCTGTTCAGATAAATGCCTATTAAGACAGATGGTGAATAACTCAAAGATCCTATGAGACGGTAAGAAAAAAATGCCCTAAAGTATGATTCAAAAAGAGCCTGAGAGCATTCCACAAATGCACTTCCTTTCTTAAGCAAGATAAAAGGTAATATAAGACGGCTAATTAAGATGATGTCCAATTAAAATATAAAAGATGTCTCATCACTTTGCACCACAAATGCAGCCTTGTGAGTGAAAAAAA
>PVIC010040581.1:0-16602 GCA_004025085.1 Thryonomys swinderianus
TGGAACCTGGGTTGCCACGTGTCCTCCAGGCATTGGCCTGTGGATATATATGCTGGGAGATGCTTGTAAAGAGAGTTTTTAGAGCTTTGGCTCGGGCGCGCGTTCCTGAATAAACAGCAGAAAGAAGAGTTCGCGGTCGCGTCTTCCTTGCGGGTCAAGGGGGAAGTGACAGCTTAATTCTCTTTTAATTTTTATTTTTAAAAAGAATATAAATGTTTACCTATTAAAATAAATTTTAGTTTAAAATAAAA
Organism: Thryonomys swinderianus; assembly: GCA_004025085.1. Classification (NCBI taxonomy): domain Eukaryota; kingdom Metazoa; phylum Chordata; class Mammalia; order Rodentia; family Thryonomyidae; genus Thryonomys; species Thryonomys swinderianus. The sequence goes on from PVIC010040581.1 coordinate 252, forward strand.
AAAATCATATACAAGTACCATGCCATTCATGACTTCATCTCTTTTAGCAGAGAGCTATTGAGGCTATTAAAAAAGAGAGTAGTAGTGACAATCTAAAGTGATATGTTTCCCAGATATAGTATTGTTTCCCTTTGGAATGCAACTAAAGATGCCATCCAGCTGTCTGTTTGGGGCATCATTAGGTAGCAGTAGGAAAGGGACCACACATATCCACTCAGCTCCTGGCAATTTAAAATATTTCTTAATATAGAACAATCCATGGTTAATTATAACAATAGTTACACTTTAAAATTGTGATTTTTTTTTTTGAGACAGGGTCTCACTTTTTGGTTCAGGCTGGCTCTGAGCCCTCTATGTAGCCCAGGCAAGCCTTGAACTCAGAAGTCTTCCTGCCTCTGCCTCCTAAAAATTGTGATTCTTAAACAATATTTTGTTATGTACTAAATTTTGTAATTTTCTTTAAGTGAAGTTTTGGAGTTTGAAATCATTAAAAAATACTGAATACCAAATTCCCAGGTACTTGTCATTCTTGAATGTTCAGTGAAGTAATAAATATAACTATACAAATTTAGTTCCAGCATACAGAATGATCCTGGGACGATCTGGACCTGGTCTAAGGATATCTTGTCACCTCCCAGGGGTCTTCAAGAAGGCAAGTTAGTCATATCTGAAGCCTTAAATCTTATTAGCAAGAATTCTCTTTTAAATTTACATGCCTTATTTTGAAAAAAAATTTTGAAAATACTATTTATTAATTAGTTAGAAATATTTTCCCTTTGTCTGCTACCTTTGCTACTCCTATAGGTATCAGAAATACTCCTACACTTAGGCATCCAGAAGGGATATAGACCTAAAGAGCAGAGGTGAGGATAGGCACAATTTTGGTTAATACCCTGACACTTGTCCCCAATCAGCCAGCTCATGTGGTCTTGTTTTGAATTGGTAAAATTAAGCATGTGTGTGTGCATGCATGTGCACATCCATGTATGTGTTTGTGAATTGTGTTGGGAGTGGGGCAGTAAAGATAAACAGTGGTGCCAAAGTCATATGGAGAAAAGCATCATGGCATAAACCTGTAATTCCAGCACCCTGGAAGGCTGAGCAAGAGGATTACAAGTTTGAATTCAGCCTGGGCAGCTCAGTGACTTAGTAAGAACTTACCTCAAAATAAAAAAAAAAATAAAGGGCTCAAGATGTGATTCAGTGGAAAGGTGCCAAATTCAGTTCTCGGTAACACAAAATCATGCCACACATACAACATCATTGTCATACAATCATGCCATAAGAAACATAGTGGCCCACACTCTAGTCCCTGAACTCAGAAGGCTGAGGCAGGAGGATTGAAAGCTTAAAGTCAGCCTAGCCTACTTAACTAGTTTGAGGTTAGTCTGGGCTACATAGTGAGACCCTGTCTAAAAAATAAAAGTAATGCAGATATTTGATTTTCTTTCAATATTCTTTTGTTTAAATTGAATTCTTTATCGGTACCTTTTATATACACATCATGATCACACTCAATATTGGGAATTTGTACCAGTATATGACATGAGTTAATTCTTATTTTTATCCATTCCCCTACCCACTCTACAATCCCACCCCCTATATACATGTACTGTTTCTTTTTTTAACATCATATTTTTTCTTTCCCCTTGTTACTCCTACCCTTTTCCCTTTGAATACTTTTTATTTCAATATATCTATCATACATTCCAGAATTCATTTACATCTTCAGATTCTCATTCTAGAGAAAGATATGGTATTTACACATCTGTGACCTATTTATTTCACCTATAAGTGGTTATCATTCATTCTTAATGGCAGTTTTATTTTATTAAAATAAATAAATTATTATTAAAATAAATTAATTTGTTATTATTAAATTATTAATTATTAACAACAATTTAGTATTAATATTAATTTAATATAATCAATATAATTATATACAATATAATTATTATATAATTATATAATATAATTGATAATATTAATTATTATTAATAAATCATTAAAATAAATTTATTAAAATAAATTTTATTAAAATAAAACTCTATTTTATTAAACACACACACACACACACACATCTTTTTTTAAAATCCAGTTTCCAGTTGATGGGCATCTGAGTTGTTTCCAAGATTGGGCTACCACAAACTTAGCTGCTATGACTCTGGGCACACATACGTTGCTATGATATGATTCTTTTAATTTTTTGTGTATATTCCTAGCAGAGGAATAGTAGGGTCAAATGGGACTGCTAATCTTAGGTTTTTGAGAAATCTCCACATTGATTTCTACAGTGGTTGCCCCAGCCTACATTCTCACCAACAGTGGAGAAGGGTTCCTTCCTTCCTGCAGCCTCACCAGCATTTAGTGCTGGTTAATTTCACAACAGCAGCCATTCTTTTTGAAGTGAGATGAAATCTATACTCCCACAACTACTATACAGAATCAACACAATTCTGATTGAAATCCCAACACCATACTTCACAGATCTAGAGAAAATAATCCACAATTCACTTGGTACCACGAAAGACCTAGAATAGCAAATGCAATTCTAAGCACACATGGCAGGGGGTATCACGATCCCCAACTTGAAACTGTACTACAAAGCCATTGTGCTAAAAACTGCATAGTACTGGCAAAGTACCAGACCTGAGGATCAGTGGAATAGATTAGAAGACCCAGAAACAACTCCAGATACACTAAACCGCCTCATCTTTGACAAAGAAGCCAAATATACTCAATGGAGAAAAGATAGCCTATCCTTTTTAACAAACAGTGTGGAAAAACTGCTTTAACCTGTCAAAGACTAAAGCTAGACCTGTCTCTTTCACCATGTACTGAACTAAAATCAAAGTGGGTTAGAGACCTAAATATTAACACAGAAACACTAAACTTTCTGGAAACAGGTTAGGTGAAACTCTTGGAGACATTGGGTTAGGGAAGACTTTATGAACCAAAGCTCTGCAGCACAAGAACTAGCAGAAGAAATCAACAAATGGGATCTCATCTTCCTAAAAAGTTTCTGCACAGCAAAAGAAACCCCTAGTAGAACTAAAAAAAAAAAAACCCCAACAATATGGGAAAAAAATCTTTACCAGCTGTTTCTCAAAGGGCTACAATTTAAAATATACAAAGAGTTTTAAAAAACCAGCCTCTCCAAATTTAAAGACCCAGTTCAAAAATGGCCCTCTGAAATGAACAGGCTCTTTTCAAAGGAGTAAGTAAAAGCAGCTAAGAAGCATATAAGGAAACACTCAACATCACTGGTCCTTTGAGAGATGCAGATGAAAACAACATTGAGACATCTCAATATTCTTAACCTGATTAGATCTGCAAAGACTCTTTTTCTAAACAAAGTCACATTCAGAAGTTATGTATCTTATAGGGTACTAACATACAACCTATGGATGGAAAACAGAAATTAAAGTACTAAGTAGAGTTTTATTTTATTTTATTTAAATTCCTCTCCTCCAACATTCTGCATACTGTTCACATCTGTGACATAGGTCTTTTGACTGAACTCATAACTGAGTTTTGCCCCGGTTTTACCTGTTATTGGCTCTGTCATCTGTTTATTGGTTCTCATCTTGGCTCAATCCCTGGAGTTACTCTTTGTATATTTTTGTGTGAATAACGATAATCCTACTATAATCCTCTGCCTATTTTTGACGTCATCTTTGATGCTCAGCATGGCTTGCTTCCTAATGCCTAGTCTTGTCACCTTCAAGATGCACCCATAATATTTCGGTTGGCTAGTTCTTGTGTGCTTGAAGGCATGACTAAATGACCTCTGAAGTGTCCTCCATATGGCCTGGGATGAACTAGAAATGAGTGCCTCTCCAGATTTCTTTTTATAAAAAAAAGCAAGTCTGGGATAACTATGGAACTATACTCTCCCATGCAGTGGGAATCAAGTGTTTCCTAGTGCTTCTATGTTCCTTGGCTTTTTCTGAAGTTCTTTTCATACCAAAAGAATGGTTTTGCATGTTAGAGATTTATATTATCTTATTAAAAATTACATATCTAATTAATTTTAAACAGATCTCTCATTTCTTTCTTGTATAAATTTGACATTTCATTTTTTTGCAGGGGCCTGCCCCACAAGTGGGTGGGTACCAAAGTAGGTGACAGCAGATGAAGAAGAAAGAAGACAAGAGTTATCTGGGACCAGATGGAGTCAGACTGTGGAGCCCAAAACTGACTATAACAGGGAGAATAGTTTATTACATTTGCTCAGTGCAGAGACGTTACTGGATCATATACATTAGCTGGATTTTAAGGGCTGCTTGCTGATTTTGAGAAACTTATAGTTAATCTCAGTAGGAGACAGGGTCACACCAACTTCTCCTAGGAGACACATCCCCAGGAGTACAAACAATACAGTACGTGCTCTGTGCCTGTTGTAGCTGGGGGGGAGGAAAGACAGGGTGATAAGAAGGGAGTGAAGAAGGGGATGTTCGTAAACATTGTCCGCGGTCATGGTGTTCTGCACGTCCACAGGACCTGGTTCTGCAGGGTTTGTTTCACATGCTTCTAACAGTTTTTCTTGACTATCTTTTGCTATCTGAGTGATAATATTCCTTTTTCTCCTATTACAATAAACCAATCAGTATTTCAATTTTTTGTTTGAAGGTAAACTGCATTATACATTATTCTTTGTTTTTTAAATCGCATAGGTTTCTAAATGACTCCAGATCTAGCTGAGAATTTTGTTAGTAGCTCCAAAGTATGACACTTTGCAATTTTCCTTGGAAGTGAACAATAAAAAGTACAATAATGAGTTACCAATTTAAAACTAAGTATATCATGTGAGTTGGACTGATCTTCACCTTTCCCCATGAAAGAGGTACCAAGAGATTTCACTTCTACTTTTCAACCTAAAAGACAGAGAAATGTAATAAAGGTAAGTTTTATAAAAATTCCTGGATATAGTCAGGAGTGGTGGCTCATGCTTATAATCCCAGCACTCTAGAGGCAGAGGCAGGAGGAGCATTGCTGAGTTTGAGGCTTGCCCGGGCTACAAAGTGAGACCCTGTCTCAAAAAAAAAAATCCTGATATCAAAATATACATGTTTACAACCTTACTTTTGTACTATTGCTTTATTTAAAAATGACACCGCATAACTAAAGAAGTGTGAAGATGTCAATCTGATGAAAAGGTAAAATTACTACCAGAATAAAATTAGAATAAAATTTTTGCACACTGCTTGAATGAATATTACCATGATATATTTATTTTATGTTAATTGAACTTCCAAATAGAGAAACTCTAGTTCAGTATACCAAGATTTAGATTGGCAATAAAGTACTCCTAATTGTGAACTTTCAGAGTTGGACCTGAGTGGCAAAATAACAATCAGCAGCAAAACTTAGACTTGCTGAGACACAGACTCTAGACACCGAGAAAATAACAACTTGGAAAAAAGAAGTAGAGGGTAATTGAGAGAGGACTGACAGGAAAACTAGAAGCTATTGACCACCATGCAGAAAAAAGAGTGATGTAGTCTGGAAGTTTACCCTATCTCCCAGGAAGGAGACTTGTTTCTGGAGACACAAGGAAAGATCCTAAGGCTGGGAGCTTCAGGGAGAAACAGTGGAGCAGGCAGGTGGTGCCGGACCCAGGAGGAACCCATGGCTATTGTTACCTGTGAAAACAGTGTGAAATTTTGCTCTGAGGTGACTCATTCTACACATCAGGCAATAATTGGAGAGAGAATCCAGTGCTACACCAGTTATATTGCCTGAAATTGTTTCTTAAGGGACCACTTCAGAAAGGAGTTATTTAAAACTGAGTCTGAGAAAAGCTACAAAATAACTTCACTTCAGAATTTACATTGTAGCTGCCCACAGTGACTGGATGAAAGATACTTTTGGGACATAGTCCTAGACAGGAGCAGGCTGGACATACATTCCTTGAGAACTTTAAGCTGAGTCCAGGAAGAACACTGGCACTGTTCTCCATGGTGAGGAGCCAGACCCTACTTGCGCTATGGTCAGAAATGGCTGGATCTGAAAATTTTAGCTTTAAATACAGCTGGAAGTTTGAACCCGTCCCCAGCTGCCCTTAACCAGCACAAATCAGAGATCTGATTGTGTTCCTCATCTAACATGATATGGAAATGACTCTACTTGCATGGCTGTCACACAGTGGACCAGGCTGGCAGTGCAGAGGGAGTAAATGGACAGAGGGGCCTCAGGGTGGACACCTCGTCAGTTCATAGACTGTACACCTAGGTGGGGAAAACCATGACTGCCTAGATTCAGAACTGTAGACCCTGGAAAGAAATCACTTATCCACAACTACAGATAATGTTCTTTTCTTTCTTTAGGACTCCTCTCTCTCTCTCTCTTGTCTCTTTTCTTCACTGGTTTTTGGGAATTTGGGGAGTTTTCTTCCCTGTTTTTGATTCCTTATAAATTTTTTTCTTTTAATTTTTGTTTTTTAATTTGCCTTACTTTTGCTTTTTAAAAACCTTTTTTTCTCTTACCTTCTTTTTCTTATTTTCCTTTACTATTGTCTTTATTTAATTTTATTAATCCTTTTAATCCATAATAAGGTACTTTATCTTACTTTTCTCTCCTATTTCTCATCTTCCACAGTTAAATTTTTCACATGTTCCTTCTTTCTTTCTCCCATTACTTCTCTGTATCTTTACAAGTATCACAATTGAGCTTTACTAATGTTGTTTGATTTTTGTTTTTGTGATTGAATCTCATTATGTAGTTCAGAATAGCCTTGAGCTCACTGTGCAGCCCGGATTGACCTTGAACTGTGATCCTCCTGCCTCAGCCTCATGAGTGATGGGGTTACAAGTGTCCACAACCAAGCCCTACAAGCTTTATTAGTCTTTAGTTAACTCTGCTAACTTTCTACTGTTAGTAACTAAAATGTTGAATTACTTTCTATTGTTAGTGACTAAATTTAGTAGGAGGCACTGGATATCAGTTTTGGGGTTGTCTTACTCTTTAAACTATAATTGTAGATCTCCTTTCTACATTTAAGGGTGGTACATTTTTGGTTCTATGATATGTCAATATCCAGTTTGTCCTGGACATTATTACTTTTACTGATTTGCTTGTTATTGCCATTGTGGCACAGTTGTTGCTATTACTAGGGTTTTTATGTATGCCAATATCCAGATTACCTTTGTGTCATTAGTGGTACTGCAGTCCTTTCTGAGAAAACTGGGTGGTGGGCCAGTTACGCTATATCCTCTCAAATTAATGAAGCTAATAAGATCTTGGAGCAGAGGCAGAAATCTATAGTTAGCTATTTGCAGAGTACATCACCTAAAAGCAAATACTAAATAAACAGATCTCTGTACTAGCAGCAGTCTTTTCACAATAAAGACTCACAAACCTCAGCACAAAACAAACAAAACAACAGAAATATGAAAAAACAAGGCAATAAAATGTCTTCCAAACCTCCTGCTCCTCCAAAGCCGATCCTTGGGGCATCAAAGGAGAGGAAATCAAAGACACACAGCAATTATTCAAAAGGATAACAGAAGAGATTAAAAAATTGATCAATAAGTTCCTCAATGAGGTCCAAGGAGAAATAATTAAACAGATAATGGATATAATAAAGTAAACCTTCAGGGAAGACACTAATACCTAGCTGAGCTCTGTAAAATGAAACAGAACACGAGTGCTCAGTTTACAAAGAACTAGAGTCCATGAAAGGATTCTAAACAGAAATCCAAGTAATTTTAAAAATGTATTGAAGGTTTGGGTAGCAGAAGCAACCATTGTGAGGACAGAGTGTCAGAACTAGTATATAAGGCTGCAGTCAGGGACAGATTATTTGAAGATAACTTTAAAAACAGTAAGGGAATGTAAAAACAGAGCCAAGAGATTAATAGGAGCTTCAATAGAAAATACAGGAAATGAGGAGGTAGATCTTTTGCAAAAGGCAAGATCAGTGAAAAGATGGAGGGAACAGGAGGGAGGAAAGGAGCAGAAGACAAAAAAAGAAATAAGACAATATGGACATATATTACTTCCCCATGAGGAAGGTGATCATTCTATACTACAAATAGGTACTAAAAAAAACCCCAAAAATCGAACTTCAATTCTGCTACTAATTGGTTGTTTGCAGCAGTAAGTAAACTATTTTTTCCTTACCTCATTAAACCTTGTGGTTTTGAAAAATCAATAGTATCTTATACATGGGCCCTACCCTCTTCTCGACCCCATAATGCACAACTCAACCTGCCCCAAAGAAGAGTATATTTATGGCCCACTGAACAATAGTTACTATCCTTGGAGCCAAACAACTAGAGAAGTCAAATACTCTGTCATTTTAAAATACTTATTTGGATAGTAGTCATGCTTCTTTTCTAATTTTAGGTAGAATGATCAGATAGATGATTAGATTACAATAAAGAACTTTAAGAGTTATAAGAGGGGCCAGAGATTTAGCTCAGTGGTTCCGGAGCTTGCCTACTGAGTGCAAGGTCTCTGGTTGGATCCCTGTAACCACATACAACAATACCCGGCATGGTGGCTCACGGCTACCAGCAATCAGTACCACATACCAGAGTGCTGGGTGTGGTGGCTCACGCCTATAATCCCAGCACTCAGGAGGCAGAGGCAAGAGGATTGCTGAGTTCGAGGCTTGCCTGAGCTACATAGTGAGCTCAGGGCCAGCCTGAACTACAAAGAGAGACCCTGCCTCAAAAAAAAAAAAAAAGTTGTAACAATGCCACAAAGATGACCAAATGAATATATGAGAAAAAATTTAAGATATTTTCCTCCAGAGAATGGGTAATAATTTTATCCTTTTCTTAAAGAACAGATGATCACCATTCCATGTGACTTCTCCCAAACATAGGTACCAGATTCCCATACCATTGTCATGCTTTGATTTTCTTCCTTCCCCCTCCTTCGCTCTCTCTCTTGCTCTTTCTTTCTTTTTCTTTCTCTAATTTCTTTCTTTCTTTCTACCTTATTTCCTTCTCCTTAATTGAATCTATTTCCCAAAAACTTAATTATTATTTTTGTCCTTCTGATTTTATGATAAATGGCAATTCTGACAACACTGAACCTGACAAATAGAGAATTGGTAGTTTTATCATTGCGTTAAGAATTTAAATGCAAAGGAATGTTTGAACAGAAATTAGTCATTGTCTTCTGAAGATCATCAGTTATAAGATTTCTTTTCATGAAAACTGATATATTGATTTTCTTTTGAGAGTACATTTCTGTGAAGCATGAAAAATGTTAATCCTGAGCTCTATAGCTGTCAGAGAAATTAATGACTTCTATTTTGAAATAGCTGCCAACACATATGAAGACTGGATATAATTTTTCTTTTGTCAGGCTTCTCATTATGAGTCTAGCATGTTAAGGTGGCTGAGGTAGTTTCTCATTATCAAGAACTGAACAAAACAATTGTTGCTGTACCCCCAGCTTATAGTACTATTGACTAGGACCAAAGGATATTTTGAATTTCTGTTTTGGTCATTTTTCCATTGCTGTAACAAAATTCCCAAAATAAACAACTCATGGAGGGAAAAATTGGCTTCAGAAGTTTTAGGCCCAGTTGGCTACTCATTGCTTCTGGCCTGTGGTGAGGCAGAAGGATGTGGTGGGGGGGGGAGAGAGAGAGAGAGAGAGAGAGAGTCAGACAGACAGAGGCAGAGACAGAGACAGAGAGACAGAGACAGAGAGACAAAACACTGTGGTGAAAGGGTAAGGTAGTAGAATGCTGCTCACGGTGGCCAAGAAATAGGGATAAGGTTTGGGGCAGAGATAGAGGACAAAATATGCTCTTGGAAGGTATACCACCAGCAATCTACTTCCTCAGCTAGGTCCCACCTCCGTTCCCACCACCTCCCAGTAGTGCCACCAATTGGAGACCAAGCTCTCAACACAGGAGATTTGGGGGACATTCCATGTCCAAAGTATAACAGTTGTATAATGCTTCCTGCATAGAACTGAACAAAGTGCTGCTTTATACTTATTTCCAAATTATTTTTATGGAGGAGAGATTCTAAGGTAAAAGTAATCATTTAAGTGAATAATCAGTGGCATTTAGTACATTCATCATGCTGTGCAACTACCATCTATATTAAGTTCCAAAATATTTATCAGTCCATAAACATTATAGCAAAGCCTTTGACAATAAATAATCTGCTTTCTATCCCTGTATATTTATACATAAAATTGAATCATAAAATATGTGACTTTTGTGTCATTTTCAAGGTTTATGCACATTATAGAATATGTTAGTATTATTCCTGCTTTATGAGGAATTAATATTTTATTGTGTGTATAAGCCACAATTTGTTTATTTATTAGTAGATATCTGAGTGGTTTCCATCTTTTGAACATTGTGAATAGGACTGCTATGAAACATTGGGTAGTAGTATTTGTTTTAATACCTGTTCTCTTTCTTTTTAGGGAGGGGGCATATGCAGTGGAATTGCTGGGTCATATGGGAATTTTATGTTTTGAAGAAGTTAAATTATTTCTCCATATTCATTTATGAACAATAAAACCACAGCATTAATGAAATGAACTTTTCTTAGCAAATGAAATGCAGCTCTCTGGACCTGGTGAAACTTTTTTTTTTTTTGAGACAGGGTCTTGCTTTGTAGTTCAGTCTGGCCCTGAGCTCACTATGTAGCCCAGGCAAGCCTTGAACTCAGCAATTCTCCTGTCTCTGCCTCCCGAGTGCTGGGATTACAGGCATGAGCCACCACGCCTGACCTGATGAAACTTTTATACAGAATCAAAAGCTACATAGTGATTGGCAACATGAATGTTTTAGAAGACTGACTCTTGCTCTTAGAGGGTGACAAATCCAAAATACAACCTGAACAAGGGGAACAATAACCACATTTCCATAATATATCATGGGAAGAAATTTCAAATCAGCCTCAAAGTCTATGACAGTTTGCCTCGTTTCTCTAAGATGCTTCAGTCAACACATATTGTCCTTTGACTACATTGCTAATATAATTAACCACAAACCCAGTTAAGAAAACTGTTTCAAGTGAGGAAGCCAATCCTGATGAGATTTAGTATGAAGAAAACCTGAAAAGCAGTCTAAAGTTTTAGAAGTCAGATTCATGCTCCTTTCTTTTGTTAGCCTAATGTCCTATGTTTTGAATATTTGATGAATTTTAAGAAATTAATTATTTAATTATGTGAGAATTATCTCTGCCTATATTCCTAGGAACAACTATTTTATTATGAGGAAATTGGTATAAAACTGATCTAATTATTTGCCTGTTGTAGAAAATAATAGATTTTTAACAATTCATGCCTTTGTCCATTTTCTGTGTCTGATAAATACTGTTTTTATGATATTATTATTGAAGATGTAATGGGCCCTTGAATGATACATGATTCATACCTTTCTATAGTGCCATTAAAAAGCTATAGACAAAAAAATTCACCATTTTATAAATTATAAATTTTGTGCTTGATCAAGTTCTGCTGATTATTTATGCCATAGAATCACAGCAATAACAGAGTTAAGACAGAATTTGCTAGAAAAAAACTTCTCTCTTCTTGGCAGTTTGTTCAGGTCAGTATAATAGCGATAATGTGCCCAAGTACTGCATGCAAAAAAATGAGCTCATCCATCATGAATCTTGCCACATTGTAATTCAGAATTACTCCTCAGAACTATAAAGCTAATATGATCTGAGTGACATGGTTGCCAGAAAATGAATCCTCAGAGAACCCTAGACAACCCAAATCAGAAGAACTGTTCCTTGGCTGTCATGCCACTGTGTCTATAATAGTTCAGCCCTGATCCCTGACATTATGCTCTTGAGTCACGTACTCTAGGAGAATATGACTTGAGGTTTAAGTGGAAAGGTCAAAAGAGGACAGGGAAGCAGAACAGCTTAGGACTAGACAGCTGCATTCTTAGGTCAGTTGGTAGAAACAGATTAGAGAAGACTGATTGGATCTCACTCTTTCTACAGAAAAGATTTGACCTTGAGGAAGACTCACAAATTCCAGGGACGAGAGTAATGATTATGCTAGTAGGGACATAAAATGTCCTAAAGCGGATTTTTTTTTTCAGTTCTTTGAGACAGGGTCTTGCTTTGTAGTTCAGGCTGGTCCTGAGCTCACTATGTAGCCCAGGCAAGCCTTGAACTCAGCAATCCTCCTGACTTTGCCTCCGGAGTGTTCGGATTACATTCATGAGCCACCACACCCGGCTAAAGTGGAATTTTTGAACCCAATAATAATTGTTTAGCAGACAGAAAAGAGCTGACACTTCAGGCTTCAAACATATTCAAAAAAATTTTGTTCATAGGGCCAGAGATTTAGTTCAGTGGTTCTGACGTCTCCCTAGTAAGCACCAAGTCCCTGTACACACATATCATAATGCCAGGTGTGGTGGCTCACACCTGTAATCCCAGCACTTGGGAGGCAGAGGCAGGAGGATTGCTGAGTTTGATGCTTGCCTGGGCAACACAGTGAGCTGAGGGCCAGCCTGAACTACAAAGTGGGGCCCTATCTCAAAATAAATGAATGAATGAATAAATAAACAAAAATTTTGCTTATAGAAGAATTTATAACAAAACCTTAATCTTAATTTCTCTGTATCCCAAGTTATCAATTTGAGACAATTATAGGTTAGTAAGGTCCCCAAAGTTTGACAAACATTTTCCAAGGACAAGAAAAATTATTCTTCTTATGATAGTGGATATTTCTCAGTAACTTATTTTCCTGAGCTGTTACAAAACAATATATTATGTTACTGTGATATTTTTAAGAACTTTTGTGAAATATATCTGATCCAAATTAGTAACTAATAACAATATTTTTTAAGATGTCTGGATTTACTGCTCATAGAAACTGAGCCCAGGGCCCACATTACATTAGAGAGTGTCAAGTGATGTCCTTTTCCTGGTACACAAAGTCCTTCCTTCTCTTAAGAGCAGAGGACAAGTTCTTAGTAAATGTGCAAGTTCTTGGTAAAAGATCCATCTTACTAATTAAAATTGGTTTGACACCTTGTAGGAGTCTAAGTCCCATTAAATTAAAATAGGAATTAAAGTATCACATCAACTTCATGACAGCCTCGAGAATTGTTTCTGTTTCTAGTAAGTGGAAAATGAGTTGCAGAATTTCAGTGGAAATGAACATCCATAAATGCCATACTGTTCCCTCATAATTCTGCATTCTGTCTCTAACTTCAGTACCAAAAGAGTTTTGTGAAAAGGAAGTCTAGTTTCTCTCAAAAGGTCAGGAATATGTTTCAGCTTCCAGCAGCAAATTCCTATTAATTAAACCAGACAGAGTGTTTAAAAACCTTTAGAGTCTATTTCTGTAACCCACGTATGTCTACCTTCTCAGTCTCAGAAAATGGAAAGTATCCTTCCAATTTATATCCAAACTATCACAGCAATCTTTTCTATCAACCCATTGGCTGGAATTTACCCTTCTCAAAGCACTCTCAACTACATCCGAAATTTTACTGATACTCTTCTTATATTCTAAAAGAGAACACATCTCCCTGGCCTTCTTTATCTTTGACTTCCAGGAAAATCCTACCATAATAGACTCATTCTTCCCCTAGTGATGCCCACTCTTACTCTCACATCAGCTCCAGGAAATACATTATTTTCCTTTGGTCCAAAGAGAACATCATGGTAATGCTTCCTGCTTTATGATGGGGCTAGAGTACAAATGTAATACTTTCGGGCCTACAAGACTCCTTACCCAGCGTTCTTTACCAAAATATACTGATTGTTTCTGCCTCTGGAGTGCTGTTGTCATTACCATTTTCTCTGGCAAACACAAAGCTTGATGTTGCTGCTAATTTGGGACAGCTCAGCGTCAGCCTGAATCTGCTTCAGGCCTCTCCATATTTCAAAAGTCCAGGACCAAAATGGGGCCCTCTGGGCTGAGGATTTGGCTAGTGGTTCTGACATCTGCCTTGTGAGTGCAGGGACCTGAGTTCAAGTCTCAGTATCACACCAACAAAATATTAAAACAACAACAACAAAATGAGGTCCTAATCTAGAGAAGGTGAAGTTTCTATTTCTATAGTCCAGGTTCCAAATTATTTTTTACACAGGGATTATCTACTTTCCAGGGTGACTAGCAGTGGGAATTTCCACTTCCCAGAAAGAAAAAGCCTACTCGCGCACAACCACTCAGCCCAACAAGTGCCCTGTGGCCTCAGAGTGTCTAATATTGGCCTATTTCCTAAAGTCTCCTTTACTGCAGTCACTTTTTATTTTCTACTCATTGTTTTTGAGTTAAGGGGTCGCAAGGTCCATTTGTGTGTTCATTTGTCAAGTCTTAGTATGGATCGGGAAAGAGATGGCACACTGAGGAGAGATGTTAGGAAACACACTATTTACAAGGCAGGGGAAGGGTTATAGAATTTATGAAGAGATAAGTAGGATGTAGGCTGAGCAACAGTGAGGAGTTGTTACTGCCCATAAATCTGGAATGAGAAGGGGAAGAAGTTTTAACCTGAACTCAGAAAGAGTATAAAGAGAGTTATGTGACAAGACTGATAGCCTAGGATAGATGGATTTGGCCCATATTGGGTGTTGTGGTAGGGAGACAGTCGGGGAAAAAATACCCTCACCTCTCCCCCATTAATCTCCTGCTTCAGTGCTTCTCAACCCATCACACTCATTAAATCTATGCTTAATATAGAGGTTTATTGATATCGTCTGTATAGATCAGCCTCTTCCCAGGGTCACAGCAGGACAGAGAGGGACAGTAAGTTGATCTAGAGTTTCAAAAGAAGGTATCTAGCAAGACTGTTGACTGTGAAACTCTATGATCTAACTTATTTCTTAAAATTTTCAAGGCTGTTCTGATGTTAGTATAAGAATTGTTCCAGTTGATTTGCCTCATCTGTGCCTCTAAGTTTTAACTATGTGTCCTCTAATTATTGCTTTCTTAAACTCAAAACCCATTTTTGAGTAACTAGAGCAATCATCATAAGAAAACACCACACTCCTGATCAAAACCCTTTAATCAAAACTGTTAATCATTTTTGCTGGTACTAACTCAGCAGCAGCCCTTTCTCTCCCAAAATTTCTCTGGTTCTTCTGAATATCTTTCATGGTTTCCTTAAATCACATCAATGAAAACTGCATATTGTATTCTAGGAACTTGTGTCCTGAGGGAAGAATGGAATATATGCTAATTCAATCATGATAATTTTAAGAAAAATAAAAATAATAGAGAATCTAGAAATGTAGACATCATAACAGCATTAAAAATTAAAACAATTTTGGGCTGGAAATTTAGCTCAGTGGTTCTGGTGCCTGCCTCGCAAGTGCAAGGTCCTGAGGTCGATCCCTGGTAACCACCATACAATGCTGGGTGTGGTGATTCACACTCACCAGTAATCAATACCACATACCCCAGGGCAGAGGTGGTGGCTCATGCCTGTAATCCCAGAATTTGGTAGGGAAAGACAGGAGGATTGCTGAGTTTGAAGCTTGCCTGGGCTACAAAGTGAGCTCAGGGCCAGCCTGAACTACAAAGCAAGACCCTGTCTCAAAAAAAAAATTAAAATAATTTCAATTTTAGGTCATGAATTATTAGGAAGTAGCAAAGTCATTAATTAAAAATCATAGCAAGCCTTGAGATGGAAGTTTCCATATGTTTCTGGTGACTTGAAGTTGATCCTGCTTATAGGGAGTGTTTTTGCAGTCAATAAAACATCCATAATTAGATATAAAATGTGTGAATCCAGTCTCCAAATGAAGTTTCAGAAATGATACCAACAAAGCCTGAAAAGGGTTGGGAATGAAGATAAGGATGAAAACAGTAAAATGTAGCTAAATCTTCCATGCTGAGTAGGGAAAATTTAATTTTTAATACGGCAATATAAACATGGGTTTAAATGTATGAGGGAAACCATTAGTACTACAAAGATGGAAGTCAAGCTTCTTCTTCACTACTGGGAATGGAGCCCAAAGCGTCACACTGGGCTACAAACCTACTCCTTTTTCCTGTTTTTTTTTTTTTTTTTTTTTTTTTGGTTGGTTGACTGGTTTAGTTTGGGGAATCAAAACACTAGATAGGAAAAAAAATAACAAAAGCTGCCACACATCAAAAATGAGAAAAGGGCCAGGCGTGGTGGCTCACGCCTGTAATCCCAGCACTCGGGAGGCAGAGGCAGGAGGATTGCTGTGTTCGAGGCTTGCCTGGGCTACACAGTGAGCTCAGGGCCAGCCTGAACTACAAAGCGAGACCCTGTCTCAAAAAAAAATGAGAAAAAGAAAAATATGCAACAAGGAAACATAAATTATGACAGGCTCATCAGGTTCTTCTTCATTATTCATCTGGAGTTCATCTTTGACTCTTCTTTGAATCACCATGTCTGGGAAGTTGACTCACTTTGTTT
>PVIC010040582.1:0-16604 GCA_004025085.1 Thryonomys swinderianus
GGAAGGAATAAATATGATACAGAAAGAAAATAAAAGAGCATGTATAAAGGGGGGAGGAGGGGGGAGTGGGTAGGGATATGGGTAAAAATGAGAATTAACTTGTGGCATATACTGGTACAAATTTCCCAATGTTATATGTGATTTTGAGATGTATATAAATTGTACCAATAAAGAATTCAATTAAAAAAAATATATATATATTCTACTCATTTCTTATATGATGCTACTCATACTCCATTTTTAAAGTACTCTTGGAAAACATCAATTTTTCAAAACTATATCAACCTTGGCTTTTCAATTGGATTGTTTAGATCACAAAGATTTCATGTCATTATTGACATTGGTAGATTCACATTCGTCATTTTTTATTTTCTGTATGTTCCCTTTGTCTGTTTAATAAATTGAGTTTATTCATACATCTTAGGATACATTATGATCACATTCCTCATTGGCAATTCTACATAATATATTGTCAGTCTTAATTTTCTCCATTTTTAACCCTTCAGCTATTATATACAAATGACTAAGACACATGTGTAAATACCATATCATTTCTGTAATGTGAGAAATTGAAAATGTAAATGAGGTCCAAAATATATGATAGGCATTGTGACATAGGAAGAAAATATTCAAAGGGAAATGGTAACTGGGTGGAAGCAGGGCAAAACAAGGAAAAGAATTTTGAAGGTAAAAAAGAAAAACAGAAACAAAGCTTGTTACCTTTGTTTTTAGTGTATGGGTATCCCCATAAATGAACTTTATTTCTTCTTCTTGTCTGAGTTCTTCAGTAATGCTAGTAACCTAATATTTGAAAAGTTTGTGATGTTTTTTAATAATTTCCCTCTGTCTTCCCTATGGGTAATAGTGTATACATCTTAGAACTAATACTTGATATAAACTGCCAAAATTTTAAAACCATAAAAATCATGGGTCCTATTTTTAATGTCTCATTTGTCAGGTTTTCACACAAGTCATCATTAGACTACAATAAATCTTTTTTATGCTGTTATGTATTAAGGAAGCTTTAAAACAAACTAATACCTTTAAATGGCAGCCAGAAATTACAATTATTTTTCTGTCCATTAATTTGGAAATTGTACCTACCTCTGTAATATTTTCCTTAAACATGAAATACCTCATTTGGCATATCTTGTATAATACAAATATGTGCAATAATTCTTTCAGTTATACACCAGTGGAAATATTTTTATTGCACATTGTAACTTTCAACTTATAGGGCTCTTTTCTGTTCTTACAGAACATTACCTCATTTCCACTGCCTTCTGACACTGTTTCTGTGAGAACTTCCAGGTCATTTCAAATTACTCTTTCTCCATATATAATAACGTACCCACCTATTTGGTTGCTTTTTTTTTTTTTTTTTTTTTGCTTTTTGAGACAGGGTCTCACTTTGTAGTTCAGGCTGGCCCTGAGCTCACTAAGGTGCCCAGGCAAGCCGCCGCGAACTCAGCAATCCTCTTGTCTCTGCCTCCTGAGTGCTGGGATTACAGGCATGAGCCACCATGTCTGGCATTGTGGTATGCAGTGTTGATTGTTGGTGGGCGTGTCTCCACACCCAGCATTATATGTGGTTACCGGGGACTGAACTCAGGACCTTGTGCTTGGGAGGCAGGCGCCGGAACCATTGAGCTAACCCTCCAGCCCTTGGTTGCTTTTTAAAACTTTCCTTTCCCTTGTTTTTTGAGAAAAACTCTGACTAAGCAGTTGAATTTGTGACAATCTTCCTGCCTGTCCTCCCAAGTGCTGGGATGGCAGGAGACTGAAACAAAATCCAAGAAGAACTTTCATCTTTGGATTTCAACAATTTCATTAAATTTTGTGTAATCATGGTTACTCTGAATTTTCCAGCTGGGTTTGCAGAACTCCAGGTTGATAAATCTATACCATTCATCACATTTAATTCATTTTGAAACAATTCTTTTTTTCCCCAAAATATTTTCTCCTTAATGTCTTCTTTTTATTTTGTAAACTTTTCAATTGGCAAAATAATTGTGCATTTCTAAGCACTGCTATGTAGAGTTTTGATCCATGTGTACTTTGAAGAAAACCTGAGTCAAGTTGTTGAAACATCTGATATCTACCAACTCATCTCTTTTTCTGTATTGGAAATATCAAAAATTGTTCTTTAAATATTTTAAAATCATTATTATTAACTGTGATAAGAAAATGTCTTCTTAAAATATTCCTAATTAAATGAGAATTAACTTGTGTCATATATTGGTACAAATTCCCCAATGTTATGTGTGATTGTGAGATGTATATAAATTGTACCAATAAAGAATTAAAAAATTAAAAAAATATTCCTAATTTACATTTCCGACAATCTCATTAAAGAATTCTTAATATGGGCCAGAGGGTTAGCTCAGTGGTTCCAGCGCCTGCCTTGCAAGTGCAAGGACCTGAGTTTGATCCCCGGTTACCACATATAATGCTGGGTGTGGAGACATGCCCACCAACAATCAACATGGCATACCACAGTGCCAGGCGTGGTGGCTCATGCCTGTAATCCCAGCACTCGGGAGGCAGAGACAGGAGGATTGCTGAGTTTGAAGCTTGCCTGGGCTACATAGTGAGCTCAGAGCCAGCCTGAACTACAAAGCGAGACCCTGTCTCAAAAAAAAAAAAAAAAAAAAAAAAAAGAATTCCTAGTATCAGTGGAGCATTTTTCATGTTTCTCATGATACTCATATCCTTTTGAGAAACATCTACCCAGTTCATTGCCCAGTTTGAACTGTATAATATGTGAGTGGTTTAGCTTCTTAAACATTTTGAATCATCATCAAATATCCAAAATATATTGCAAATATTATCTCCAAATTGGTGGGTTCGGTCTGTGTAGACTGCTATTTTTCTTGCTGTGAAGAGTTATGCTTTCATGCAATTCCATTTATCAAGTTTGTTTTTGTTGCCCATACTTCTGGAGCCCTCTACAGGAAATCACTGCCAACACTACTGGTTGTGATTTTTCTCTATACACAGACTCCTAGTAGCTTTGCAGTTTCATGTCTTCTATTTAAGCCAACATTAACTCTAATTTAGTTGATCTTTATGTATGAAGTGAGTTGAGTCCAATTTCATCATTTAAATCACACATTTTCTAACTTTGAAATCCAAGCATGCCTGAAGGAAAACTCCCCACTGCCATATCCAAGGTAGAGAATGCTTAGATTTAGTCTCACTTGTGCAAATGGTGACCCTACCCCATCATCTTCATAAGGAGCATGATTTGTGCTGTCTCTCAGGTCTCATGGCCCAGATGCTGTTGAAAATTCTGTGACTGTCCTTTCACACTAATCAGTGTTAAACACTGGGGTTATACAGACTATCAATATATAGACTATCAATTATGTTAATATTTGGTTGCAAATAATTCTTCCTGTGAGGAAGTGAGAATAGGAGGGTTTCACACTGATGACCCTGATGTGTCAGGTACAGCTAATATATTTACATTGCAAAAGTGAGGGAATAACATTTTCAGACACAAAAGACACTAATGCTCCATGAGAAATGCTGAAAGTGTCCTGTCTGCATTGCTTCTAATATTCTTATACCACAATAATATTAATGATGCTACCAAATCTTTGAAAAATGGAAATAACATCAAACTTTCATAGTGTAATTGTCATACCGTTAGTATACAGAAATAATTGAACTGAATGAATTAAAGTATGTAATACAAGCATAAAGAATTAAATATTTAATTTTATGTTACTTTCTGCTTCATTAGCCTGATTTTTATATATTATATATCATTGTATATGTATATACATATGTATATATCATAAATTTTCGTAAATGTTTATAAAATTTTTAATGGATAATCATGTCATCCTCTGTTTATAACTTTCTGGTATCATTAAATGATATCTAGTGCATTAACACTGTACTAAACTGAATGTATAAAATTTGTGGAGTATTTTCTAACATTGTATGCATGCATATAGCCACTGTTAATATGTGATTTCATAAAAACATAGTTATATTCTGTGAATACACATTATACAGTATGCAAATAATATACTTATTTTAAATCATCAACATATTTTGAATGATTTATGTTATTATTCTCAGTTACATTTTCTTCAGTTGTGGGAAGAATCCCTGATATAAAATTAAGATGATAATTGAAAGGTATGTAAATTGATAATATATATTGTCTGTGTGATTATTTCATCCTGCTTTTTTGACCCTGGTGTATCCCCATGAAATTAACAATATGCATCTTGTTTTTTAGAGTTTGACACTTGGCAAAAGCTCCAGTTTTTCTAAATATAATTAGAACAGGAGCTGCTGTTTCTTCAAGAAGTTATGTATCATTTAGTATTTCCTACAGAAGCGGTTAAAAGACAAGATATACACATTTATATGAACTTACAAAATTGGCTTACAGCGGTCACCCAGAGTCAGATGAGGAAGAGCCCAGAGCCTCCATCTGCACACTGGAAACTGAAGGGCTTAGTTGAAGGTCTGGAGCTCACTGCAGCATCGTGTATGAGTCCATATCAGGAAGTCATTCAGTCTGCTGCACTGAAAGACTGAAGAGCCTGTGCAGGGAAACTATAGTATTAGAGTCTGGCCTGGAATCCAGGAGTTCATGTCTGAGATGAAGTTGAGAAGTAGACTCCTCTGAAGAAGCAGAAGCAGATCTCTCCTTCTTCATTTCTGCTTTATGGCATCCAGACCACAAGCTGCCCTGGGATGGGTCTTATACATCCTAAAGTGTGGAATTGCTGAGGACATTTAATTCAGCTTCTTCTAACTAATTTCTCAAATTGACAAAATCAATAAATCACAAGTTACAGTGCTGAGTTATCTATTGTCACCACATAGAGCAACTTAAATATGTTTAACAAAAAATGTATAACTACATATATTTCAATGATCTGACAGAAATTCAATTATTTACACATCTAAATGGAAAATGTCCATCACTGAACACTTGAACATTTACAGTCTTTCCACTTGGACGTCAAGTGCATGATCATCCGTTTCTCAGTGCTTATTAGCACTAAAGGACAGATTGTGGCATAGCCATTTCCCACAAGCATCTGGACACAAACATAAATAGGGTCATTATCCCACAATATTACAAGGGAGGAGAAAATGAGACAGTCCAAAAAATACATTAGCATGAAGATACCCATGAGGGCCAAAATGGTTCGGGTGGCCCTTTTCTCAGGAGATGCTTTTATAGAAAGGCTAGTGTTGTAAAGATGTCGGAACTGCCTCTTGTGCCTGCACAGCAGAGTCACCATGTACCCACTGGAGACACCCATCAGCACTATCAGGGAGATATCCTGAATATTCACCAATGACAAAAATATGTACCTGAATGAGTAACTAATGGGCCACTGAGAGCAGGATTCAGTGACAAACACAAGACTGTGTGAAGTCACATTGGGGGTGGCACCAATGGAGACTAAAAAACGACCATTCAAGAGCATATTGAACATCCATAGAAAAACAAGGCAACATGAGTGCTGATGTGAGGATTTATGTTTGAACTTTGTCAAGCAGGAGTTTCTGGGGCTGAGGATGATGACCTGGAGGACACTCAGCAGGCAGGTAGTACAAATGGACAGAGCCCTCATCAACCTGTTTACATAGATAACTGATTTACATATCAGATCACTACCCCAGGCCAGAAACCCAAAAATGTCTGTAGCTATGAAGCCCATGGTTACCAGCAGCACCAGGTGGATTAGGGCCATCTGCCCAATAGTCAGATCAAGGGGCTTGGGCCTATGCTTGAGAAGAAACATGCAGATGTGAAAAAGAAGCAGGACAGTGTTGGCTGTGATCCCAATAGTGATTTCAAAGAAAATCGTGTTTCTTATATTAGTATAACTGGAAATTTTTCTCTTTTTATTCATTTTCATGGGGTTAAATAAAGTTAATGCCTGAAGAGGAAAACAAGAAGCATTATCACAAATATCACCACCATCGTCAATCTCAGCCAGCACTACACATTCTTTGGAACACATGCATCCTTTTCCCTTTCAGAACTCAGGTATATCTGGGTCCACTTCACAGCCTACTGGACACAGCACTGTTCCCTCTCCTGTCCCAAATCTTTGCCATGGCTGATAGACCATGAGTCCCACTTCAGGGCTCCCACAGTACTTCTCTGAGAAAACTCATGTGTTACAGAAGATATTAACGTGTTTTGCCCTCAATGTTTAGTTTCAAAATCATGCAGTGTTTTATTTGGAATTGAAATAAGAGTTCCTTTTTTTTCTAATATGGGAGAGGAGAGTTGCCTACATGTATAAATAAGATTCTCCCATACAGTAACTGTCCACAGCATAGATGTACAATTATGTCATGTTGGTGATGTCTGTAGTTTGGTTTATGGGCAGCCCAAATATTCAAAGTGAAAAAAATTTGTGGAGTAGGTTCTGAAGCCAAATAGATTTGATTTACATCTATTATCTGACATACATCAAATACAGGATTTGAAGTTAATTTTCCCATATAAGCAACAGTTATCTGATCTATTATCTTGCTTATTTCCTGGAGATATTATGTGTAGAAATATACCAAACATAAACAGAACCATAGGGACGAAATATCAGATATTATTGTGATCATTATATAGTCTCTCATAAATATCACTTGAAAATTTAATACAGTATATAATACATTCTACCTCTGTCCCAGCCTAAAAAAATGAGGAAAAATGAATGGGAAAAAATGAGAACAAAGTTGTGTCATGTACTGGTACAAACTCTCAGTGCCGATTGTGATCATGATGTGTATATAAAATGTAGCAATAAAATCAATTTTAAAAATAGTAAGCCCCTAACAATATCTGTGTATGAGACATGAGAAGTTAAAATGATTTTTTATGTGACAAGACAGCAAAGCTCCTAATGTTAGAAACTCATAACACACAAGCATCATAGCAGTCACCACTTTGAAGTTTTTCATTATTATAAATTCCAAAATACTTTTCACTCCTTCATAAGCTCGTGGAATAGTAATTGTAAATGCACCTATATTTTAAGGAAATTGTGAAGATTCTCTCCTATGATTTTAATTAGATGAGTAGCAAACATTTAAGTTTGGAGGTGATTCACTATGAACCCAAATGTTATGCTTACCTCAAGCAAGAAATCATCTTTCTGTAAAGTTATGGGTCTCAAGTGTAAATCTTGTCCCAGAGAACTTGTGATAATCAAATTTTAAGTTATATTAAAGTGTGTTGTAGATGTTTGCCTTTTCAATTTTTAAAATAAATTTTACTAGTATACTTTTGATATACATAATGATCACATTCATGATAGGGAATGTTTACCCGCCTTATATATCTTGATTTTTTCTTTTTCCCAATTACCCCTGTTCCTTCTAATTCTTCTTACTCTATTTCCAAAACCTTTGTTTCAATTTTTTTCTTCCACTCTCTTCTTTTCCTCTTCCCTTCCTTCCCTTCCTCCTACCAAACTCTCACATTCCCCTTCATATTTGAACATTTTCTTCCTACATCCCAATATCTAACATCAATTTGGTCCATATTTACGATTTTATTTTCTCACAAAACAGGGTCTCATCTTCTTAAAAAGCTTCTGAACACAAAAGAAACCACTGGCAGAGTCAAAACACAACCCACAAATTAGGAAAAACTTATTACCAGAGGTTTCTCAGACAAAGGGCTACTATGTAGAATACGCGAAGAGCTTAAAAAGTCAGGCCTCCCCAAATTTAAAGACCTAATTAAAAAATGAGCATCTGAAATGGACACTTTTCAGAGGAAGAAGTAAAAACAGCTAAGAAGCATATGAACAAATGCTCAACATCATTAATCATTTGAGGGATGCAGATGAAAACAGCACTGAGATTCCATCTCACTCCACAAAGAGTGGCTGCTATCTCAAAATTGACTAATAATGGATGCTGGCAAGGCTGTGGGGAAAAAGGAACTCTTCTCCACTGGTGGATGAAATGTAGAATAGTGTAACCACTATGGAGGTCAGTGTGGAGATTCCTCAAAAAACTTGAATTAGAGATCCCATTTGATCCTGCTATTTCCCTGATAGGTATATACACGAAAGAATTAAATTACTCATATCACAGCAACATATGTGAACCCATGTTCATAGCAGCTCCGTTTGTGATAGCTAAATCTTGGAAGCAACCCAGATGCTCATCAACTGGAGAGTGGATAGAGAAGATGTGGTTTGTCTATAAAATGGAGTATTACTCTGCTGTAAAGAGTGATAAATTTTTGTGTGTATATAAGAGTGGAGGGGTGGTAAAATGGGTAGAGGAAGGGGAAAAATGAGAATTAAATTGTGTCATATACTGGTACAAATTCCCAATGTGGACTGTAATTATGATGTGTATATAGAGTGTACCAATAAAAAAAGAATGATAAGTTTGAATCATTTATACTCAAATGGATGTACCTTCAGAACATAATCATAAGTGAAATAAATAGGTCACAGATGTGTAAATATTGTATCTTTTCGCTGGTATGAGAAACTGAAGATGTAAATGAGTTCTAGAATATATGATAGATATTGTGAAATAGAAAATATCCAAAGGGAAAAATGTTGGGTTAAGTAATGAGGGGAAAGAAAAAATGTGATGGTAATTTTTAAAAAGAATAACAATGCTTATGTATATAGGGTGTGGGAGTTGTAGGGTGGGTAGGGGAATGAGAATTAAATCATGTTATATACTGGTACAAATTTTCTATATTGAGTGTGATCATGATGTGTACCAATAAAAATTCAATTTTTTTTTTTTTTTGAGACAGGGTCTCGCTTTGTAGTTCAGGCTGGCCCTGAGCTCACTATGTAGCCCAGGCAAACCTGGAACTCAGCAATCCTCCTGTCTCTGCCTACCTAGTGCTGAGATTACAGGCGTGAGCCACCACGCCCGGCACTGTGGTATGTGGTATTGATTGCTGGTGGGCATAAGTCTCCACGCCCAGCATTGTATGTGGTTACCGGGGGATCGAACTCAGGACCTTGCGCTTGCAAGGCAGGAGCCGGAACCGCTGAGCTAACCCTCCGGCCCAAGATTCAAATTTTTTTTTTTGCTTTTTGCTTTTTGGAGACAGGGTCTCACTTTGTAGTTCAGGCTGGCCCTGAGCTCACTATGGTGCCCAGGCAAGCCGCCACGAACTCAGCAATCCTCCTGTCTCTACCTCCCGAGTGCTGGGATTACAGGCGTGAGCCACCACGTCCGGCATTGTGGTTCGCGGTGTTGATTGTTGGTGGGCGTGTCTCCACGCCCAGCATTATATGTGGTTATCAGGAATCGAACTCAGGTCCTTGGGCTTGCGAGGCAGGTGCCGGAACCACTGAACTAACCCTCCGGCCCCAAGATTCAAATTTTTAAAAAAGAGTGCACGCACCGGGCGTGGTGGCTCACACGTATAATCCCAGCACTTGGGAGGTGGAGACAGGAGGATTGCTGAGTTTGAAGCTTGCCTGGGCTACATAGTGAGCACAGGGCCATCCTGATCTACAAAGCAAGACCCTGTCTCAAAAAAAAAAAAAAAAAAAGAGTGTATCCTATACATCTATTTCATGTAAATTACAAAATATAATCTGAAAATATTTTAAAAGAATAGTATTGGGGCCGGAGGGTTAGCTCAGTGGTTCTGGCGCCTGCCTCGCAAGTGCAAGGTCCTGAGTTCAATCCCCGGTCACCACATACAATGCTGGGTGTGGAGACTCAGCCCACCAGCAATCAATACCACATACCACAGTGCCAGGCATGGTGGCTCACACCTATAATCCCAACACTCAGGAGGCAGAGACGGGCAGATTGGTGAGTTCGAGGCTTGCCTGGGCTACATAGTGAACTCAGAGCCAGCCTGAACTACAAAGCAAGACCCTGTCTCAAAATTTAAAAAAAGAATAGTATTAAGTTGGTACATGGCAAAATCAAAATAATATTTTAAAGACCTGCAGGAAAAATAAAATATAAAGCATAGACTTCTCATGTTATTCCTGCAAGATACAGGCTTGTTTTAGTTCCATTTTCAAACATATAATCTTTAAAACTAGAGAAGGTGAATGATTGAATCATCCAAAAATTAAAGAGCAGGCTAAACTCTTTTTAGTGTTGCTCATTCCCTAGGAACTATAATTCTAATAAGCATGAAAGTCTGTGGAGGGAGGTTTGTGCAGATGCTCTGAGTTTACTCAGCATTCAGGCTGTCACGGGCCTCCTAGGTCCTTACCTGAAACTGACAGAGTGTCCTCAGAGCAGAAATACAAAGCTCCTTTCTCCACAACATCAGTTCAAGAAAGTGCTGTGCTCATGAACACCCACTGTGTTCTTAGATCCTTTTGAGCACCAGAAAGACAACAAAAACAAAGTCAATCATCCAGTCGACTCCAAATTTTGTGGGCCATGCACAACTGCATTAGCAAACCATCCAGATATCTTTGTCCTGTGTTTGTATGTGACTCTTTTAAAGAAATGTATTTAGCTACTTCCATACTAATATTTTATTAGAAAATGCACTCTAGAAAATATGACACCTGAAAACAGACTAACATCAGTGGCCTGGTAGTGTGACCCCCCTCCTGGCCATACCTCACCCAGCTCACACCTGCCAGGCTCAGCACAGATAGTGACCAGGGGAGAGGACAAAATCTCCTTCCATCCATAGGACGATCTAGAAGACATTCCCAGTGTTACAGTATAAGACAGACCCTGCTTCACCCACAATATGAAACACAAAGTCTCATTTTTTTTCCAAACTGTACAAAACCAGTTTCCCTCAGAGAGACTTGAGGTTAATAAAAATTAAGTAAATCACAGAGACGGTGACCTGGAAGAAAGTACTGAAACAAGTCACATTATGGAGCAGACACTGGGAAAAGAAAGAAAGACCAAGTGAGCAGCTCAAGGAAAGAGAAACAGAAATATAGAAAGAAGTGTCCAACATACAGCTATACACGTGTTTAGAGCAATCACTGTTAGGGGCTCTCATAACTCAGTGAAGGCTGCATTACCCTCTGAGAAAAGCAACAGATCAAATCCAAATTAATACCCCGACCAAGCCAGGATTCACTTTAGACAGTGTTAACTTGCAGTAACTGATGCCAGGAACAATTTTGCAACCTGGAATCCTCAGATAGGTCAAAAGCTGGTGAGGAAAACTCAGACCCTTAAACCTGAGCCAGAAGAACCCTGGAGACAGTGAAAGGGATGGTTTTAGTGACTCTGCCAGATTTGGGCACTGAGGGCCTGGCAGGAAGACAGATGACAGGGTGAAGAAAGGTACTATATTATTCGTTTTTCCAGAGGTACGTGAATATAACCTGTACATCACGCTGAGTGAGACAATGTGTAATAATGTAACTGATATCCAGAACCTAGTCCTGCAGATTAGACTTATAAAGAGCAGATCTGGGCTCTTATTCCTGGACTATACAGGGTGCCTTCACCATGATGGGCATCAATATTGTCCTTACCTTATTAACAAAGGTAAAAAGAGAAGAGGGCCTGTGAGATGAAACTGACCATGGGCAGAGGTGTGGGTCACATGCATGGGAATGTCGGTCATCATGCTGTGGCTCTTGGCAGAATTTGCGCTGGAAAGCTACAGAGAGAGGGAGGGGGAGTCAGTAGATACAGCAGGGAAGCAAAATTATCACCAGCCAGAGATGGTCCATGTTCAGTGCACAGCATTTGGGGAATGCACAGCTCCAAAAGGAGAAAGAACAGGGTCAGGAAATATTTTGGCTACATGAATGGCAGCTGGGCTCTTTTTTTTTTTTTTCTTATGGAACCAGGAATCATACACAGACCCTGCATGTTCAGGCAGACAGCAGCACCACTGAGCTATATCCCCAGCCCTACAGTGCCCTTTTTATAAGCTGAATTAAACAACCTCCTTGCCAATTTAAATGATGCTAAAGTAGATCTCTCATGTTTTCATCCAAAGACATTTACAATATTCATATGTTTATGTCTATTTCCAAAAAAAAATGAAGAGAAACTACCACTGAAAGAAACAGAGCCAATCCGGAAGCACTTGTCAGGGAGATGAACCTCTCACCCCTCACAAATATGGATAGCTCTGATGAGCATTTACAATTGACACCATAGTGAGAGGCAGAGTGTCTTGTGAGCTTTACAGAGATTTCACAGTTCACATCCACCTGTCAAATATATTTAGAGAACCAATAAGGATGGATCTAAAGCAGAAAGCACAGAGATCAGGACAGGTGAAAATGCTCAGTTCTAAACTTTTCCCCTCTTTGAAGAGGTTCTGGCACCTCCACAATAAATGAAAGTAAAAGAAGTAGTATTAAATTGAAAAAAGTAAAGATTGAGATGGTCTTTCCTCTCAACAGGTAGTGTTGGATTATATTTCAAGAACTTTCCAGCAACACAGGCAAAATCTCTATCAACATCAGCTTGTGTTACTTTTCACCATGGTAAGGACCAAGACCATCAGTGCTAAATGTGTGGAATCATCACTGGCTCAAGCAGGCTGTTATGAGAAAAATACATGAACATATGTGTAGGACTGAGATAATGCTTTGAACAAAGCACCTCATTACATACTACATAATTTAAATAGAAATTAACTAACACAACCTACACAGATCTCTTCCAAAAGTTGTAAGTGACTTACACAGATAATAGAAGAGAAAGTGATTCTAGGTACTAAAAAGCCATAATAAAAGTTCATCTAGGGCCGGAGGGTTAGCTCATGGTTCCGGCGCCTGCCTCGCAAGCGCAAGGTCCTGAGTTCAGTCCCCGGTAACCACATACAATGCTGGGCATGGAGACTCATGCCAACCAGCAATCAATGCCACATACCACAGTGCCGGGTGTGGTGGCTCACACCTGTAATCCCAGCACTTGGGAGGCAAAGGCAGGAGGATTGCTGAGTTCGAGGCTTGCCTGGGCTACACAGTGAGCTCAGGGCCAGCTGGAACTACAAAGCGAGACCCTGTCTCAAAAAAAAAAAAGTTCATCTATTTCATGAGAGTTATAAATATGAATGTAAAAGCTTCACATTAAAATGACAGTATCTTCCTTGGGAGATGAAATACTAAAAATGAACACCATGTAATTCAGTGAAATAAACATATGCCAAAAACTAATTTAGTGCTTCATATAGAAAATAACACTGATTTTGTGTGCTCGTGAATTAAAAGCTGGGCTCTACAAAAAACCCCAGTTACAAAGCCATAGCAAAGAGCCTCCTTCCTTAGCCTGTCCAGGACCCTATGCACACAGAACCTTCATCTGCAGACAGAGGCACTTACACAGGGATGTGTGGGTATCCGCTGCTCCTGACAAATCACTGCACAGCCTAAGATAAGGATGTCCAGAAGGACTCCATCGTGTAGATACGTCATCTTAGCATCTGTGACAAGATCCCTCTGGGGAGGAGAGAAACTTAGAGTCACCTGTGGAGTATTTCCCTGTCTCTCCACTTCATTTTTCCCTGGATAATAGCCCTCTGGGTCTAGCTATGCTCAGAACTTTTAAGTTCCCCAGATACAACTTGGTAAAGAACAAGAGAGATCCCTTCACATAGCAACACCATATTCTCTCCTTTAGATCATCAGTTCCCATTTGTCCAGAATGACTGGAAATTAATTGCAGTCCATTTTAAAGCAGTCAGAACCCACTGTAAACTCCGCTAGAGGAAAAGATTCCTCAATTCCAAAGAGTTCCCAATGGCCATCAGTGTCACCCCCCTATGACATGTGACAGGCGCAGTCTCCTCCAGTCTGTCCTCATGTGGAGCACCTGGTCACTGTGTATAACTGACTGTGGATTTTGTAAATACAATGTTTTCTAACTTCTTAGTCTCAGCTTTCCTGCTGAGTCCAGTGTGAATTTCAGTGTAAATAAAGCCAGAAGAGGGAATGCATCACAAAGAGCACAGGTTAAATGAAAGTAACTGAACTCGAGACAGAACCAGAGATGGATCCACAGTATGAAAAAGCCCTGTGTTCAGGCTACATCCACACCAGTGGGAAGGAAAAAGATCCCACTTTCTCTGAACTAAAAACTATAACATTAGGCAGAAAGGACACAATATGCTATGGGTCTCAAACTTCAAACTTCCAAACCCTAACAGGGTCTACACCTTGGTTCCCTTCAGCACAAGACTACACAGAGGAACAGCAAGCAACTGATCTACTAAAGTTGAGCCCAACCTCTAGGAGAAGAGGTCATCCTGCCTAAGAAAGTCAACCACTTCAGGGAGAAACTGTGGATGAGAGAGTAACAGCCCCAGGAAAAGTTTTTGTGAAAGAAAAAAATTCAGTATGGTACATTATCCTAAGAATGGCTTCTTTGTGGACAGATAGTATTGGATTTAAAAAAAAAAAACAGATCAGTGCCTACAATACTATCAGAAAGTTTAATTATGTGCCATTTTGGGAAGGGCTTTAAAGTGTGGGTCTGAGTCATACAAACCTGTGATCCTACTCCAGGGAAAGTTTAAGAGAGAGCCATGGATGCTAACTGGGAGAGGGTAAGAGCTAAACACAGATCCCCAGGTCTCTGATTTCAAGCACAGGTCAGGAAAGACCAGAGCCCACAGTCACCAGTGGGATGTGCGATCCAGCAGGTTTGGCAGTCAGAGGTGTCTGGGTCTAAAGATGACCACAGTGAGAGTAGAGGGTCTGCTTATGAGCCCAGCCCACTGACTGTAGGGAACCCATGGTCTGCCTGCTTCACTTTGCGCCAGCATGACTGAGGCTGAGTCTCTCCTTGGACAGTTGCCATGGACATGTTGTTATGGACAGAGGGACCTCTGGAGCAGAGCTCACTTCAGAAACCATAGACTATCAAGAGGAAGGGGAGGACTATGTGACCTGCTGAACTCCAGTGTGCAGGGCCTAGAAGTGATGGCTCATTTTTAAAAACATAGAAATGTATTATTCTTTGTTCATTGGCTTATTTTTTTTCCTAATGATATTGCATTTGCTGTTGTTGAAGTTGCTATTGCTCTTGTTGATGTGTGTGTGTGTGTGTGTTTGGTGGTATTTGTAGTTTGGTTTCCCACTGATGTTTTCAATTAATATTATCTGTTTATTTGATTTGCTCTCTCTCTCCTTTCTCTCATTTTCTTCCCCTTCTTTAATATGCTCCATTACTATATTTGTATATTCCATTAGTTTATTCTCCATTTCTTAGAGTTATGGTTTTCCTTGTAGATTTTTCTGTGACTCTTCCCTAATAGTAATTCAATTCTATTACTTAATTTTTTTTTTTTTAGACAGAGTCTCACTTTGTAGATCAGGCTGGCCCTGAGCTCACTATGTAGCCCAGGCAATCCTTGAACTCAGCAATCCTCCTGCCGCTGCCTCCGAGTGCAGGGATTACAGGCGTGAGCCACCACACCCGACACTGGTATGTGGTACTGAGTGCTGGTGGGCATGAGTCACCATGCCTGGTACTGTTATATGTGGTTACCAGGGGGTGAACCAAGGACCTTGCACTTTCCAGGCAGGCGCTAGAACCACTGAGCTAAATCTCTGGCCCTTATTATTTAATTTAGACTTCTATTCTCCACTACCACTATGCTTACAAATATAATCATTAAGCTTTAGGAACATAAAGACAGTTAAATATATGGTAATATAGTTGAACACTCATATTGTTAATGGAGGTAAAGTTATTCTACTGAATAGATATTTACTATACATCAATATCTGCCTTATCTGAGGGCATATACCATGACTATAGATCTTTTGCTTATGACTTAGGGAAGAATCCTATAGGAACTTAGGGTTTGTCAATGCCCAGTTTATGTTGACTGCTATTCTTCTTGATTTTAATACTTTAGCCAAAGGAAAAAGTTGTTGTTATCAATTTTTTTCTCCATGTGACAATATCTATTGTCTGAGAATCATAAACGGTACTGCTGCCTATTCCTGAAAGACTGGGTAATCCGCAAAATAAGCTACAACCCTACATCCCAAAAATGGAGGTGGTTGTATGCTGGGACAGAGATAAAGGCCAATAGTTAGCTTTACCCAGAGGACATCCTGGGAAGTAGATATTAACTGAACAGTTCTCTCTGCTAGCCACACAGCTGACAACTGCAATCATTCCACCAATAGAACAGAAAACAAACAAAATTAGGCAACAAAATGGATCCAAAAACTCTTAACTCCCCAAAACAAATCCAAGGGGCATCAAAAGGGTGGACATCATAGGCCAGAGAAAATATCTGGGGCTGGAGATTTAGCTCAGTCATTCTGGTACCTGCCTCACAAGTACAAGGTCCCTGGTTCAATCCCCAGTAACCACATACAACAATGCTGGGCATGGTGACTCATGCCCAGCAGCAATCAGTACCACATACCACAGTGCCATGCATGGTGGCTCATGCCTGTAATCCCAGCACTTGAGAGGCAGAGACAGGAGGATTGGTGAGTTTGAGGCTTGCCTGGGCTACACAGTGAGCTCAGGGCCAGCCTGAACTACAAAGTGAGACCCTGTCTCAAAAAAAAAAAAAAAAAAAAAAAAAAAAAAAAAAAAAAAAAAAAAAAAAAAAAAAAAAAAAAAAAAAAAAAAAAAAAAAAAAAAAAAAAAAAAAAAAAAAAAAAAAAAAAAAAAAAAAAAAAAAAAAAAAAAAA
>PVIC010040583.1:0-16452 GCA_004025085.1 Thryonomys swinderianus
GTCTTAATTAGAGATTTGATTTTGCAAATATTTTATTTCAATTTGTGAATTTTAAAAATCTATTAATTACTTTTAACATTTTCATATATTTTAATACTTTAATAAACTTTTAACTTAATAGAGTTCAACTTATCTACTTTTTTCTTTTAGAAGGTATGGGTCTATGCTTTGTTTATAAACAATGTCCAATCTATTTATTTACTTTTGTGGCTTTAATTTGGTCTGTGGCTCATTTTTATGAAATTTATATCAAAGGAGTAAGATCTATGTTTAGCATCCTTTTTTAACATAAAGGATTCTAGTTATTTCTTGCTACTTTGTCAAAGATAAATTATCTATATCCTTGCGAGTATAATTTTGATCTTGCAATATTGTTGTATCTACAAATACAGAAACATCCATTTCTTCACCAATGCTGTGCTAGGTTGATTAGCTTGACTGCAAAGCACATCCTCCCCACTATGCTTTTTTCTTTTTGTCTTTTGTGGTTCAGTATTAATTTTAGGATCAATTTATTTAATGCTAAAAAGTAGCGTTCTGGCACCATGTTTGGGAGTGTGCTGAATCTGTATACTATATTGGAACAAATATTTATAATAATATTTTACTTATAATAATAATAATAGTGAGATTTTACATATAAAATGTTTCTACATTGCATTTATTTTCTTTATTTAGACTTTGTATTTTTCCTGTATATATGTTATAGACATTCAAATTTTACTGTATTTTATACCAAGTTTTTTTTCTCTTTATTACACAACAGGTAATATTAGTTAATAATTATCTAATTCAAACATCATTCATTTGTGTAAAGAAAAGTAACTGAATTGCATATTGATTTCATATCTTATGAATTGATTGTCCTATATTAGTATCTGGATTATTTTATTGATTCCTTGTGCAGAAGAAAATTGTGGCTGGTCTACATAGAAAGCCACATTTTCAGATGGAGACTTTCATTTCTTCTTTCAAATATATATAGATGTTACTACTTTCTCTTTTGTATCAGCTACCAATTTCCAATAAGATGTGGGTTATAGTTTCTGTTTTCTGGATCTTAAGGGAAAAGTGTCCAATTTGCTCTGATAAGTAATTACATTAAGTAGTTTTTAGCACGTTTTAAAATTTATTCTTCTGTTCCCTCTTCCTCTTCCTCATTGTTATATTGGTGGTAGAAATATAATCTAGGACACAGAGCCTGCTAAGCATGTGCAGTATTACTGAGCTGTGGTAGCAGGTCCTTAATACATGCTCTCCATGGGGGTGAGTTACCTCACTTTGATTTCCAGCTTCCAGAACTTTAACCACAAGTGGTAATTGGTTCTGCCAAGTTTTTGTGTAATAATTGATAAGATTGCATTTTATTTGATATTTTTCTGGTGGTGTAGTAGCTTTCAATAATAACATTATTAATATTCAGCCAGTGTGGCATATTTGAATCTCACTTGCACCAGAATATTACTGATTTGGGGCAAAATCCCATGTAAACTGAAGAAGAATACATGGTCTACTTTTGCCGAGTGGGGCATTTTGTAAACATAGATGAGAACTAGGAGACTGATAATACAGCAACTAAATCTTTGTTGATTTCCTACCTCCTTGACCAGCTATTGAAAGAGAAAAAATGAAATATTCAAGTATAAATTGGACTTATCTCCCTTCTTGTGGTTGTTTCAACTGTGCCCCAAATTTAAGGTGAGTAGACTCCTTGAATACAGCTCATTCATGCTTTATTATGTACTGTAAAAGTCCATTGTTTAAATTGATTTTTGGTACATTTTAGACATACATTATGATCACATTCAAAATTGAAAATGTGTACCTGTGCATAATACATCTTGATTCTCATTTTTTTCTCATTACATTGCCTCCTTACAAATTTTACCTCCTATATACACAAGTTCCATTTCCTTTTTTTTTTTTTTTTTTAGAAAGGGTCTCGCTTTGTAGTTCAGGCTGGCCCTGAGCTCATTATGTAGCTCAGGCAAACCTGGAACTCAGCCATCCTCCTGCCTCTGCCTCCCGAGTACTGGGATTACAGGTGTGAGCCAAAATGCCCAGCACTGTGGTATGTGCTATTGATTGCTGGTGGGCGTGATTCACCACGCCCAGCATTGTATGTGGTTACAAGGATCAAACTCAGGACCTTGTGCTTGCAAAGCAGGCGCTGGAACCACTGAGCTAAATCTCTGGCCTCCCCCCCCCCCCACCTTTTTTAAACTATCAAGCTTTTTCTTTCCCTTCTTTACTTTCTCGTGAAATCAACCAACAACAAATGCTAGCAGGGCTGTAAGGAGAAAGGAAGCCTTCTCCACTGTTGGTGGTTATGTAACCTGGGGCAACCACTGTGGAGATCAGTGTGTAGATTCCTCAAAAAATAGGGTTAGAGGTCCCATTCGATCCTGCTATTCTCCTGCTAGGAATATACACAAAAGAAATGAAAGATTCATACCACAGTGATGTACCTGCACCAAAGTTTATAGCAGTTTAGTTTGTGATAACTAAATCTTGGAAACAGTTCAAATACCCATCAATGAGACTAGATAAAGATGTGTTTGCATTTTTAAATAAAATAGTATATTAGACAAAAAATGATAAACTTGAATCATTTATACTCAAATGTATGTACCTTGAGGACATACTCATAAATGAAATACATAGGACACTAATTTGTAAATTCAGTTCTTTTCTCTAGTATCAAATTTATTTATTTATTTATTTATTTATTTATTTATTTATTTATTTATTTATTTATTTATTTATTTATTTATTTTGCTTTTTGAGACAGGGTCTTGCTTTGTAGTTCAGGCTGGCCCTGAGCTCACTGTATAGCCCAGGCAAGCCTCGAACTCAGCAATCCTCCTGTCTCTGCCTCCCAATTGCTGGGATTACAGGCATGAGCCACCACGTCCAGCATTGTGGTAAGCGGTGTTGATTGTTGCTGGGCGTGAGTCTCCACGCCCAGCATTCTATGTGGTTACCAGGGATTGAACTCAGGTCCTTGCGCTTGTGAGGCAGGTGCCGGAACCACTGAGCTAACCCTCCGGCCCTAAAATTTATTTTTAATAACTCATTTTCGCCAGTCACATTTAAAGGGAATATTAATATACTGAGATTATAATCTACCATGCTTTTCATTGTTTTCTCTTTGTTACACACATTTATTGTTCTTTTAGTCCTTTTTTGTGTGTATTCTGGGTTTAATTAAATATTTTAATGCTTATGCATTTTTCTCTCTCAGCATATCATTTATGATTTAAAATTATAAACACTTCAGGGGTTGCATATATATACATGTATTATACATAAGTGTACACACACACATATATATACACACACACACATACACGCACACACATTCTCCTAGGAATTGAGCTATTTGTCTACCTATAAATTATTATACTGCTGGTCCATGCCTACAGCCAGGAATCAAACTTAGGCCCTTATGCTTACCAGGGAGACACAGCACTGCTGAACTACATCCTCTGCACCTATGATTATTGATGGTATGTCTATTCCCAACAGCCTAGTGCATAACCTAGTGTTCAAGGCATTTTTTTGTTTTTCTCAGACAGAGTACCAGGCTGTCCTCAAATTCACAGCAAGTCTCTTCCCTCAGCTTTCTGAGTGCTGGGTTTGCAAGCGTCCACCTTCAAGCTTAGCTTCAGAGGCCCTTTTGCTTCACTGAAAATGTACCATTAATTTTTTCACAACAGCAGCTCTAGGAAACAGGTTTTGGATATAGAATTAAGAACACTGGTACTTTAAAGGAAGATAATCCAAGAATTGTTTATCACTGTAAGAGGACACGTGGAAACCAGAGATGCAAACTCACGGCATTGTCATCATCATCATCTGGAAGGAAAGATTCTGAGGCTCACGCCTTGGAATGGAGTATAAGAGTTAAAGACCGCTAGGTGTGGTGGCTCACATCTGTCATCCCAGCACTAGGGAGGAAGAGGCAGGAGGATTGCTGAGTTCGAGGCTTGCCTGGGCTACATAGTGAGCTGAGGGGTCAGCCTGAACTACAAAGTGAGACCCTGTGTCAAAAAAAAAAAAAAAAGAGTTAAAGACCTCCAGTAGAGTTTGATCTTTTAACCACAACAAGATGTAACATCATCTGTGGAATGAAAGAGGGCATTGAGATTTGAATGGGTCAAGGTGGCTATTCAAATCAATGCAGGTGAAAAAGTGCATTTTAATTTTTGAAAATAAAAATAATTCACAAACACTTGAAAAAATGAAAAGGTATTAAAAACATTGCATGATACAAACGCCAGAGATACAGAGCTATCTATTTGGTGGTCCTTGTAAAAATTAGGCAAGAACACCTGAAAACGTGTCCTCATTTAGAAAGTGGGCCAGCCTCCCGAGTTATTTCAAATCACCTTTTCTCTCCCACTTTAGGAAGGCTCGTTTGCTGCTCCTGTTGACTGTGACTGTCTCATTAGAAAAATTTGGGGAGGCACACGCTGTGTGTACATTGCCACAGCACTTATGCCACTTATTCCAGGGTACATAAGAGTAAGTTTTGCACAGTAAGCCCACAGCAAAGCAGTTCAGCAGGAGAGAATCTGTTATCCAAATTTACACATGCTGCTCTCAGAGCACCTGGAGGATGGTTTTGTCATATTGGGCCAGGCGTGATGGCACAGGCCTGTAATTCCTGCACTCTGGGAGGCCAAGGGGATCACAAGTTCGATCCTGGTCTGGCGAAGTTGGGGATTTAGTGAGAACCTCTCTCAAAACAAAACAAAACAAAACAAAGTTTAAAGTTGGGCTTATGGGTCACTGAGAAGGCCACGAGGTTCACTCCTCAGTGCGGGAAGGGCAAGAGAAGGCTCACACCAAAGAAAGGACACAGGCAGACGCATGCGTAAGAGGAGTTACAGTGAGCAACCCTGGGCCTGCTAAGCAGCCATAAAGACACTCGTGCTGAGGCAGGAGACGTGCCAAAAGTTTGAGCCCAGTTTGAACTACATAGTGATTTCAAGGCCTGTTTATATGACATAATGATGCCCGGTCTCGAAAACAAACAAACAAAATATCTAGAAATAGAAAACTTTGAACTAAAAGGACTAGTACAGGAGGGAGGAAGTGAAAGTTATGTTTTCATCAAAGTACTTAAAATACCTGTGGATGACTGCTTTTTAAAAAACAAATGGATAAAAAATTAAATGATCTGATTAACTTTCAATTGGCATAATGCCAATGTTGATTTTCAATAGCGCTTTGTGGAGTTAGAGTAGTTGTCTGGAAAAGGAATCCGTCGGAGTGAGTGTGCTACTTGGCCCTGTTCACTGATATGTTACGGCTCCAGCCTGAGAGCCGGGGTGCAGGCTGACGCCCTGTCGGCTCCCTGCAGCCCCAGGAGCCACGGGCCGGAGGCCTAGGTGCAGGACGCCTTCTCCCAGCTGAGGCGAGCGGTGGGTTTCACACAGGCTCCCAAGAAGCGCTAGCCACTCGCAAACCTTCAGTTTGCTCTGTAACGTTCCCAGTCGTTCAAAAGGCTATCGAGGGAGGCTCAGTCAACACAGGTGTAGGTGCACTGCAATCATTTTTTTTTTTTTTGGCTTTAACAAGGTCACATTCAGAAATCATGGCAGTACCCAGTACTTCATGTTCATTACATCGAATGATCCTACGCTCGTGCATGATGGGAAACACCGTAACTCTTACAAAGGAAGAATAAAGCGCTGGCCTAGCAGACAGAACAACTCAAAACAATCAGAAGAAAGTGTGTCCCAGTTAGATCTAGGAAGCCACTTTAACTGTTGCCTCACGTACTCAGTTTCGCTGTAGCTTCCTGGTCCTCAGTATTTTTGCTACTCTGCTGACCTGCAGGTCTCTCTCTCCTCACAACTCTGGGAAATTCCAGCAACCAAAGCTCCCCATTCCCTACAGCACTGCAGAATTTCTGATATGTAAACACCGTACAATTTACTTTCATCACAAGGAACAGTTAGCCGGTCCCTGTATCTGTGAAATTTAGATTCTAAAGGCATCGACTTCCTAATGCACAGTCCTTTTAGCAAAGATAGCATCTCCCTGAGCACCTGTAGATGCAAATGAGCTCTAGAAAGTGTGACAGTCTTTGTAGAATGGGAAATTTCCAAAGGAAATGTGGTGTGGGGATGTAATGAGGGGAAGGAATAAATATGATTCTGAAAGAAAATAAAAGAGCATGTGTATAGGGGGTGGGGAGGTGTGGGTGGGTGGGGATATGGGTAAAAATGAGAATTGACTGTATCATATATTGGTACAAATTCCCCAAAGTTATGTGCAATTGTGAGATGTATATAAATTGTACCAATAAAGAATTTAATTTTTTAAAAAACATCTCCCTAGTCCCACGAGGCACCAGCAAGATGAGCCAGTCTTCAGAACATGGGTCGGAACAGTTTCAGCCCTTTGTGAGCTCAGTGGACACAACAGTTTCACGATACCCGAAGCTCTATTCTCTCAGGATTGCACCTAACTCTGCAGAAGATAATTTTTTAAAAAAAATAGACGGTCAGCAAGTTTCCTTCTTCTAGAAGTAAACCAGGTATAACTTCACAGAGCCCAGAACATTCACCAGTTCTCATACGTGAGAATTCGTGAAGAGCTGGAGAAATGAACACATATGAAAATGTACAAACTCCCATGGCCTTTAAATCCAGTTCAAATCAAATATAGCTAAGGGCACACAAGTTGTAACTAAAACATGACCACATTACCTCAACTCCTCGGGTGTAGTGAAAACGCAGTACCATTTGAAAGTCTTCTCCTACAGTTTCGTGTCCGATTTAAGTACAGAATATAAAAGCATCCCAGTTACTGTTGAGTACACCATAAGGGGGGTTGACTTGACAGTGAAGCAAGAGACTGTTGGCTGTAATCTAGGAAACACTTTCTGACCTACCATTTCCATTCTGAACCTTTTGTCCAACATAACCCAATCATAAATTCTAACTTAAATGACATCTCAGATAAGAAACTTAATGCTTATGTGATTTTGTGGGTCAGTCTACAGCATGGTGTAGCAGAAGAGGCCAAACTCCAAAGGCATCCATTTTAAAAGCTCCTTCCTCGTAATCAAGACTTCAGTTCAAGCATGGTGGACTGAGAACAGTGGACCACATAATTTAAAGTCCAGATGAAGACCTTTGAAAGTACAAGGGGTGAGATGGTGACAAAGTGAGTAGGAACCCGAAAAATGTGGGCACACGGAGAAAAAACCAGAGTGCATATCCACAGAATTAAAAGTGAAAGATAAATAGTAGAATAACTTGTAGTGGTGAAGTCATTCAAGGTTTATCTCAGTCCCAAGCTCTTGGGGGGAGGGGCAGAAACAAAAATGGATGAAGATGATTTGAAGTTTCCTGTAAAACACAGGTTTGCCTAAAACACATATTTCCAGCACCAAAAAGGAAACCAGAAAACCTCCCAAAACATATACACATGAATGCTGAGAAAATCATCTCATACTGAGACATGAAAAACACAGTGTTAGAAATGAGAGTGTGTGTGTGTGTGTGGGGGGGGAGTTTTAGCTCAGTGGTTCCAGCGCCTGCCTAGCAAACTCAAGGTCCCCGGTTTGATCCCTGGTAACCACTTAGAACAGTACTCACACTCACCAGCAATCAGTACCACATACCACAGTCCCAGGTGTAATTGTTCACACCTGTAATCCCAGCATTCAGGAGGCAGAGGCAGGAGGATTGCTGAGTTCCAGGCTTGCCTGGGATACATAGTGAGCTCAGAGCCAGCCTGAACTACAAAGCGAAACCCTGTCTCAAAAAAATATAAGTAAATAGGGGCCGGAGGGTTAGCTCAGTGGTTCTGGCGCCTGCCTCCCAAGCTCAAGGTCCTGAGTTCGATCCCCGGTAACCACATATAATGCGGGGCATGGAGACTCACGCCCACCAACAATCAACACCGCATACCACAATGCCAGATGTGGTGGCTCACGCCTGTCATCCCAGCACTCAGAAGGCAGAGACAGGAGGATTGCTGAGTTCGCGGCGGCTTGCCTGGGCGCCATAGTGAGCTCAGGGCCAGCCTGAACTACAAAGCGAGACCCTGTCTCAAAAGCTAAATAAATAAATAAATAAATAAATAAATAAATAAATAAATAAATAAATAAATAAATAAATAAATAAATAAATAAATAAATAAAATTACAGAAAAGGCCAGCCATACTCTTGAGTGAGATAAATAAGACATAGTATCGTTTCTCTAGTGTGAGAAACTGATGGTATAAATGAGGTTCAGAATGTATTATAGGTATTGTGAACTAGGGAGAAAATGTTCAAAGGGAAATGGTAAATGGGTGGGTGGAGAGGAAAGCAAAAAAGGAAAGGAAGAAAATTGAAGGTAAAAAGAAAAAAAATGGAAAGAAAGCTTATGTTTATAGGGGAGTTGAGAGCTATAGGGAAGCCAGGGAAATGGGAAAAAATAAGAATCAAATCATGTACAAGTACAAATTCTCAATGATGAATGTGATCATAATGTATCCATAAGCCAAATTTAAATTTAAATACAGGGACTGTAGGGAAGGCAGACAAAAGGGAAAAATGAGAGTCAAGATGTGTCAGGTAATTGTACAAATTCTTAATGCTGAATGTGATCATAA
The DNA here is from genome assembly GCA_004025085.1 of Thryonomys swinderianus. Classification (NCBI taxonomy): domain Eukaryota; kingdom Metazoa; phylum Chordata; class Mammalia; order Rodentia; family Thryonomyidae; genus Thryonomys; species Thryonomys swinderianus. The sequence goes on from PVIC010040583.1 coordinate 8,621, forward strand.
TGTATATATAAAATGATCCAATAAAATACATTTTAAAAGTTAAAGAAAAAAGTAAATAAAAGGCTGGATGTGTCAGGGTTCAGCCCCTAGTACCACTGTAAAATAAATAATAATAACATAAAAACTCCAAGTAGAATGGAAAAACGTGTGTGTGTGTGTGTGTGTGTGTATGTGTGTATGTGTGTGTAGATAGACAGATAGATAGATGGCTTTGTTGTTGTTGTTGTTCTTTTTGGCCGTATGAAGGATCAAACTCTGGCCCTTGTATTTGTGAGGCAGGCATGGTACCGCTGAGTTAAATTCCTGGCCCAGAAACCTATTTTTCTTTCATCTTTTTTTTCTTTTGAGACAGTGTCTTGCTTTGTAGTTCAGGCTGGCCCTGAGCTCACTATGTAGTTCAGGCAACCCTCAAACTCACAGCAATCCTCCTGTGCTACCTCCCGAGTGCTGGGATTACAGGCATGAGTCACAGCATCCAGCACTGTGATATGGGGTTACCTGGTATTGAACTTGGGACCTTGTACTCACAAGGTAGATGCCAAAAACATGGAGATAAATCCCCAGCCAGAAACAAAAATTTTAGAAGATTTACTACACAAGAGACTTGGATTCTAGTTATATCCCTACCAGTAGTTCTAACATGGAGCTTCATGTGCAAAAGAGGGACTAAACTGAGTGCACCAGAATATTAAAATCCAAGAAAGTTGACGAAAATGTCTAGTCTAGAAACTAAATAAGACAAGGTATCCTGCCCATTTTCTGCTTAGGATCTGCAGCCCTTCCCTCTAGGACAGGCCCTCCCAGATGGCAGTGTTCTGTCTCTGGGAACTGGGCACTTTTAGCAAAAACTCAGAATATCCTTATAAGCAAAGGTCAACATTCCTAGGACTTTTGTCTTCAATGATATATTCACAATCTTGGAATACACCATGGATTTTCCATTAGTTAAGCTGAGATGGACGGCGATGACAGTGAAGAAACCAACTTGAAAATCTTTGATTTCTTTTTACTTTTCTTTGTTTTCTGAAACAGGGTCTCATTTTTTTAGTTCAGGTTGACCTCAAATTCATGATGATCTTCCTGGGTCAGCCTCCCTAGTACTGGGATTATGGATGTTTGCCACCAAACCCAGTACCAATTTCAGTACTATTCTAAAGTTGATGTGGCTTACAATAACTGAAGAAAATTATACAGCTTCTTTCCTCTTTAATTAGTTCCTTTTTCACAAATGCCATATTCCTTGTGTTGTGACTAATTTGAATGTTACTGTGGGCCATTCCTCAGACTATGAACTCCAGAGGTATAAAAAGATCCTCATAATGTGTACCTAAAATAAATTCAGTAAAGAAAAATAAAACAAAAAACAACACAAAAGAAACTAGAAGATTCCCCAAAGTCCTTTAGGATGAAGAAAACAGAAGAGCTTTAGTTAAAAATCTTGTGGTTTAGGTCTGATAAGTGAAAAGAAGACATGAACTCATGTATATTGTGAGGTGTTCTCTGAGTGAAACTGTATTCTGATTGTGCTGATTAATTTTGAAAGGAGACTAGGCTTTGCCAGTTCACAAGTCTGGTCTTTTTCTGTAAATTTAATCAATTGTATGGCTCTCTCTCTCTCTCTCTCTCTCTCTCTCTCTCTCTCTCTCTCTCTCTCTCTCTTCTCTCCCTCTCTCTCTCTCTGCTCTGTTGCTAAGTTGCCCAGGATGGGCTTGAAGTTGCAATCCTACGATCTTAGCCTTATGGAATATTTGTACTGCAGATGGGCATTTTAACAAATATATCTTTCATACATATTTTCCTTCAATTTTGGATGGCATATCCTTTAAAAGTAATACTATTTTTAAAAAATTAAAATATCAAAGATATGCAAAAGGAAAATTAATCTAGGCTGTGAGGCAGGAAATGAAGGGCTGCTTGAAAAGGAGTACAAGGATATTTTGGAGTAACAGGAATATTCTGTAACCTAGAGTACTTGCTCAGACTCCTACAATTCACTGCATTATATATTAATTATACCTAGTTTTTTGATGCACAAAAGCATTTTATCTGTTTGTTTTTGCATTTTAATTGAATTCTTTATTGGTACATTTTATAGACTGGTCACAATCACACTCAGTCCTGGGAAATTTGTGCCGGTATATGACACAAGTTAATTCTCATTTTTACCCATATTCCTACCCACCCCACAATCCCCCTTTCCCCTATATACATGCTCATTCTTTTTCTTTTCAAATCAGATTTATTCTTTCCCCTCATTACTTTGGCATTTTTTTTCCAGTTATTTTAGAGTTTTGTTAGCAAAATCATTTGATAACTACAATTTTGACTAGTTCTAACATGGAGGAAATTGTCTGTGTTTCAAGTCTTTTTCTGAGCTGGGCTCAGCGACTGGAACTAGAAGTCCCCATCCTCAACAGACTAAGGCAGGGGAACCCAGTTCGAGACAGCCTGGCTGCCGCAGTGAGGCCCTCTCAGAAGAGCGATGAGGGATGTAGTTTAGTGGTGTGCCAAATACTCAGGCCCTGGGTTTAATCGCTTGACTGAAAAGCAAAAAATACAAAGTAAACTAAACAGCAAGTTTCCCTTAGGCTGTCTCAGAACCAAGCAGTCTGACTGTAACACAAAGCAATTCCCACCACTTCATAGAGGTCAAGTTATTTACATTTGCAATGTAAATCCAATAGTTTTCTAGTGACTAACTTGGACTTTGATGCCAGCGCATGACATGAACAGGACAGTAGACAACACAATTAACCTGAAAAGCAATAGTGTTCAGATAATTTGGTGAATAAATGAACACATTTTTGTTTGTATATGTAGCTGTTCCCTTCCAGACCTTTACTTGTAGAGAGAGAGTGGAGTACCGTAGGAATTTTTTCCTATTAATGAAGTGCCCCAATTGATGATCTAAGTCTAAACTACCCCCCTCTCAATTTCTCTAAACTTAGAAGCAAAAATATCTCAGACCACGTATGTCCACATGAATAAGTAAGCACATGCAGTGGACCCCACTGAGCAGACAGGCTCAGTATTGACCTTCTGATATTTGGCCTGATGCCCTAATATTTCTACACAAGTACTACAGCTCTACTATAAACACTTACTAACTCACTCAATCTCCTTCTTGCAAACAGGGCTCAAGGCACAAAGAGAAGGATGGCAAGATGCTTGTCCTCCTAGCAATAGAGTTTCCATCTTGTCCTCTTTTGTCATAGAAGCTATGCAGTTTCATCCTGTTCCGGCAATTCTCTATATTTTCTGTACCTACTTTCTTCTCAGCAATATCATGTGATTTTTCTCCATGCTTCATGTGATCTGTTTGTTTTCAGAACTCTGAGTCCAACTCAACAGTTGCACTGCGTTGCCAGGGTGAGACGGCTTGGCGTCTTCTGACTTGACCTGTACATCTTCGGGACCAACAGCAGGAGCTGAGATGGTGGTTTTTCTGGAATTTTCGGTCTTTCCAGGGATGGCAGTGATATCAGATAAGGAGGGACAATGAATTGATTTAGAATAATCTGAACACGGATCCTTGTTGAGCACCCAGTAGTGTGAGCTGTGCCTTCTGACACTTCTCCATTACTGTCATCACAGAGGACGCGGAGTCCTCAAGATCATCATTTTCCCCACTTCAGTCATCCATGTGCCACTCACGTTCCCACCTTCTTCATTTGCTGGTGAGGTATCAGCAGATGCAACTTTTATCCCAGCACCTAATGACTGATACTGACTATGTAAAAACCACAAACCATCGGTAGCGTCTGATGCAGAGGCAACACCGAAATCCTGATTTGTGAGTCAGTTAAGCCATTACTGGGTGAATAGTATTTTCTCAGCTTTCCTAAAACCCATCGGGGCAGCAGGGCAGCTGCATTCTATTGCTCAAAGCCCAGCTGAGAACTCTCCCCTTGGCTTAAGTAGTCTCTCAAGTCTTCCCCTCCCCTAGATTGCCTGTTTACTTTGTGAGGTTTTTTACACTGCATGTGAGCATTGCCTCGTTCAGTTCTTTGCCTGAAATCAGAACTTTCCTCGGTTCTTTGCTTCAGTTGATCTTGACTTAATATCCACCTGGTGATTCTCTGTGGCCAAAGTGTCAAGACTGTCTCTTAGTACAGCACAGAGAGCACTTAGGTCTTTCATGAGGCTCTGACATCCTAGCAGTTTTACCAAAACATCACCAGAGTGTTCCGTACGCTGTTCCTGGTGACTAGAAAGCCACTTCACCATGTGCGCTGGCCACGGTTGTCTATTTCCTCCTCAGCGCTGAGTCTTTAACCCTGCGCACCTGGTGTGTGAGACATCTTCATGAGCGGCAGGTTTGGTTATATCAGATTGATCTGTTCTCCCGAGACCTGGCAAGCACCCGCAGATGGTGCTTGACCCTGAGCGGAGGTGGAGGATGATGTCCTTCCGGCAGCGAAGAGCCCTGAGTGCTGATACATCCTTTGGTCTCTCCCCGAGTCACTCCCCATGGAGCGGGGCACTGGGACCGGGTGGCAGCCAGAGATCCTAGGGCTTCAGCAATATTTTGTTACAGCCACAGCAACTGAACCAACAGAAACTGAATCAGTGCATTTCTCCTGTCTTAACACCATCCTGCCTACTTTTCAGGTATGATTTCCTTATGCTTCCCAAAACACAAAACATTACACATGACACAGACACACTTCTCTCTCCATCACCAACATGCGCACCACCAGAAGGCTTATCGCGTGACCCCCTTTTTTTCAGAGACTCGATCGCTCTCAGCCTAGTTACTTCATTATCCCATAAGATGGTCTTTGACTGATGTACAAACTGACTCCACCACACTGACTGTGCATGAGAGGAATAAGAGAAGTCTGTAGTGAAAATCTTCTATCCGGAGACCCACAGCATCTTCGTTCTGACTGAGCAGACACTTGGCGCAAGAAAAATCTCTAAGTCCGATCACTGTGAGCTTAGCTAACAATTACATCACAACGAACAAAAGGAGTAAGGGATGTAGTGAGAAGAGCTGCTTGTCTCATTTGCTTGGATATGAAGGAAGGAGAAGCAATTTCTGAGAGGAAGTTTAGAAGAAAATGCACAGACAGAGAAACAGGGATGAAGCTGACAACAGACTCCGGGCTGACTGTGTGATTCCCAATTTAAAGCAGAGAACATGACAGGCAGTAAGTGCGTGGATTGTCTCTGACGAGCCCCTTACTAATTTGAAATGATGAAAAAATAAATCTTCTTACTAGCCAAAATTCTTTTTCTAAGTGTCAGAAACGATGTCTTCAGATTTGGATGAAAAGGAAAAAGAGTAATATAAGGCCCCTTATTAAGTTTGTTCTCTAATACAATAGTCACAAATAGAAAAAAATTTAAAGAAAACCACAGATACCAGATACTGGTAGGCATTTTTATTGCTATCTTATAACTGACATTAAAATATTTTTAAGTGCTCGCTTCGGCAGCACATATACTAAAATATTTTTAAATATTCTCTTATACTCCTTTTCACCCATTGTATTGCCTAGTCATTTACATGAATGACTATATTCATTTTGATATTTAATTTTCTTTTTTTGACTTTATTGGTACATTACATATACACATCACAATTATTCTCAATGTTGAGAATTTGTACCGGTATATGACATGACTTAATTCTCATTTTTTTCCCTTCCCCTACCCACCCTACAAGCCCTGTCCCTATAGGCACAAGCTTTGTTTCCTTTTTTTACCATCAATTTTTTTCTTTCCCCTCATTACTTACCACTAAACCCCATTTCCCTTTAAATATTTATTGTTTCACAATATATCAGGCATTCTAGAACTCATTTACATCTTTAGTTTCTCACACCAGAGAAAAAATATGATATTTATACATCTGTGACCTATTTATTTCACTTATGAGTGTGACTCAAAATTAGCATTTTTATGGCAGAGTAATATTCCATTTTATTTTAGAAAACCAACATCTTATTTATCCAGTCTGAAGTTGATGGGCATTTAGGTTGTTCAACCTACTGTTTTGCTTTCTATTTTCATTGGTAATGTTCTCTTAATAAGCTCCCCTAACCATATCTGGCAAGGAATACATCACTTTTTATATAATAGACACCCTTCTTTCATTTCAACTATACTTCCTGTTATTTCTTTATGCAATTTTGTTGGTCAATATCTCCCATCAGAAATTTTGCTGAATGAGAAAACATTTATCTAGATCATGTATATCATACTACAAATTCAATTTGAAATTGATGACTTCACTGTCTGCTCTGAATGTCTACGTTTTCTGGATAAATACAGCTGACCAAAACGATCTGTAAATGGCACATTGTATTTCACTCTGTAGGATTTCTACTCATCTGTCCTATTAAAACATGAAGGAAGACTGCCTGTCTTGTTTTTCTAATTACATGAAAGTAAAACAAAAACCTATCTCTCTGATGTCTCCTGTCTCCCTTTGTCTTTCAAAGCTGCCATGCGGGGCACAGGTGGTGCAGGGAAAATGGCCTGACCTAAGTCAATTCAGAGTGCAGCGAGGCTAAGACTCCTCTCCGGTATCACACGTGCTTGCTGTGGTTCACGCCACGCAGAGATTTTCAGCAACATGATAGACTGATCCGAACTTGCTCTGATTCACAGGTCAACACAGTTGTGTTCTCCAATAGATGTATTTAGTGATTTTATTTTAATTCTTTACCCATTTATGTACATACAGAATGGCAATCTTTATTCTTTGCATTTTGTTTATGAAAATAACCTTGTCTTCCTTGTTATTTTGTAACATATTTGTGGAAGAAAATGAACTTTGATGCTTCCTGTTATAAGTAGCAATTGTTTCCTAACCTTTTTGAAACCTCCTTCAAGAAAGGACTAAGCAAAGAAGGAAAAATGAAAATAAAATTTTTGTAAATAGGGAGGCCTGGAGGGATGAGGGAGTGTGGGGGTGGGGAAGAACAAGAACCAAGATCCATCATGTACAGGTACAAATTCCCAAAGATGAATGTGATCATAATAAATTCTTAAAATCTGCCAGTAAACTTCATGGGGAAAATGAATATGTTCAGCAGTAATAATAAAGATAATGAAAAATTTATAATAATTAAACTCCTAGTAGTTGGTAACATATTTAATACCATTTGTGTTTACATACTTTTGAGTTACATTGTCACTAATGATTTATGAAATGTTTTCTCAAAAGTCAAAATTTCCTAATTACATTTGAAGTACAAATGAATCAGAAACCAAGAGGTTAATTTAAGTATTTCACAACATTTCTTTTATTTAATTTTATTTCCAAAATGAAATATTTTTATATTTGTTTTACGGACATATTTCAAAAGCATTAATAAAAAAAATTGTAAATAAAGGACTGTATTTTTGCCATTATTTTATTTTAAATTTTACTCAGCTGACATACTATTCATATTAGAAAATAAAGATAAAGCTTATACTAACCTACTTAACTTGACAAGAATATCTTCAACCTAGTTCTTCAACTGTATAAATATATACTGTAATGCATATGTATGCATTCATATATATATATATGTGTGTGTGTGTGTGTGTGTATAATTGAAGGTGATCAAATAAACAAGAACATTTGAAACAGTTGTTTTATACTATCTAGATTGTATATGACCATACATAATTTTTATTTTATACAACACATGGATAAATAACAGAATGAAATAAATTATAGTGCTAGAGTTATTTTTCTTAATTTCAAGCAGACTGTTTATTCCTCTTTCACAGAGCACACGTTGATATGATCATGTGTATAGACTTACTAACAGATTGATTTTCCAAAAGGCTATGAAAATGTCAAATGATTTCCTTTCTTAAAAAGAGAGAGA
>PVIC010040584.1:0-16586 GCA_004025085.1 Thryonomys swinderianus
GTCTTCTAGCAGTGCCAGCGACTTCTTTGGCTGTGCAGAAGCTTTTCAGTAGGATGAGATCCCATCTGTTGATTCTTTCTGCTAGTTCTTGTGCTAGGGAGGTTTTATTCATAAAGTCTCTGCCTAAGCCAATGTCTCCAAGAGTTTTACCAAGCCTGTTTACCAGCAGGCTTATTGTTTCTGGCAAACACCAGTTTTTAAATTCTTAGTTTATACTAGAAAATGAAATGTTTAACACTGAAAAAGTTAGTGAAAGAATAAGAAAATTATATACACAAATTTATGCTTGTCCTGGTTTGTTCAGAAACTAAACATTAGCATCTTTTGTGCTGTTAAGGTTCCGAGGTTTGATGAGCTCAGCCACACTTGAAGAAAGGGACTGAGTCTATCCTGGGCTTCCTTTTTGTTTAGGCTCACTCTGCTGGGATGAGGAGGTTGGCACCAGCCATTGTAGAGTTACCACCTGGCCTTCATCTCTTGACTTTTCTCATAGAATAGTCAAGACACATTCTCCAGGTAATTTCAGGAAAGCAAGGTGGGGGGAATGCAGAGGAACTTTTTGACTGGTCTCCTAGTGCCTTGTCTGGTTACCAACATGCCATTCAACGAAGTAAATGGGTTCAGCTAAGGTACAAGGAATATGGAAATGGATTCCATCAACTCATCAAGAAAGCAGTAAATGCTTGTGGATGAATACCTCCAGGGAGGCCCAGAGAATGAAGTTACACATGTCATTAATCAACCATGAATTCAGAATTTTAAATGTAAAAAACAAAGCAATAATCAAAATAAACCCACGAATTCTGATTTTGGAGAAGATTTTGCATTCGATACAATGAAGCACTGTGGGAGATAAAATAATTGCTACCTATCTCAAGATTCAGGGCCAAAGTCATTGCAAAAGCAGACCAATGCATGGGAGTAAGTCATGCATATTTACTTAGTAATAACTTGCCTATGACTAAAGTGACTGGAAAAGAAAATGAACCACCAAAGTATCTGGGAAACTTGTGTATTTTTAATGCTAGGTTTGATGAGAAAATGGATAGAAATAGCGAGTCAGAAGAGCATAATCACTCTCTGGAGAGGTGATAACCTGGGGGAGAAATAAGAAGGCTTGTGTGTTTATATATTTCTCTATGTCTTCAAAGACACAAAGGTCTTATCTTGTGGTCTATGGAAGGTGTTTCAGGAATGAGAGCTAATCACCCTCCTTGGGCAAGAAGCACAAAGCATAAGACCTACCCAGGCAGAGCCCAGGAGTGTGTCTTACGATCTTCTCCAGGGAATAAGGGTGGGAGAAATGACTTCTCTAGGATCTGTGTTTCCTCACGTGTCAAGTTACCATGTGTGAAATAAACATGGGCACACATAATACCCACGATGAAAAACATGGCAGTAAATTAACTGAACAAAATAAATCCACACAAATCAAGAGATTTCCTTAATATCTTCACAAGATCACTTCTTCCTCCCTCATCACCTAGTTAAGACTTAGTTTCCCTCAGCTCCACAGTCCCAGCTCAGGCGCTTGGAAACACCGCCATGAATTGTGCACCAGGTTGACCCTTCCTGACCCAAGGGTCTTGTCCTAGATCCGTGAACATGGAAACTTCAAGTTCTTTTTGTCCCATGAGACTGAGCTATTCCCTGAGGAAAGGGCTCTAGGTTCGGGTGTATTCCCTCAGTGGGTTCAGAAAAATTGCTCGCACTCAAACTGTATATTACATGTGAATAAAGGAAAGGTGACAGGCTGATTAAAAAAATGGTATTCATTCACAATGGAGAACTAATCTACTGTACATTTGATCTTAGCCAAAAGACCGAGAAGCTATAAAGAACCAATCTACTTTAAAGAAGTAAATTAAATTTATTTGTACAAAACAAAACAGATTCTCCTTGTGTATGTAATATTAACTGAAAAAATTAAGGTGCACAAACTGAAATATTGCATGGCTTTTGCTATTTGGGAAATGCAAAATAAAAATGAATTGAAATGATAAATCGCTGATGGTACCACACAAGAAGATATTCTAATACAGATGGAAGAGACCCAGGAGCTGTCTCACACTCCCTTGTGTTGGGTGCACCAGTGATTGCATTCTCTGCATGGCTCTGCTGTGTGTCTTCTCCCTCCTGTCTCCAGGGCTACAGTCTGTGATTCCTGTCAAAGAGCCTCATGCTCCTAAGACTCATGGGTTCCGCTCAGTATTGCTTAGGGATGGGAGAATGTCTAATTATCTTGAATCACCAGCAATGACTGGGATGTGCAGAGATAAAGAGGTCCTTGGTGTTCTGAAGACGATAGGGAGAAGCAGTGCCTGTTACAGAGCCATTCAACTACTCTTTTCCCCAGTGATGATGGCTTACAGCACAGCACCTTGGACCCTGTCTGTAGGCACCTGCTGGATGGGCTTCCTCACTTTAGCTCAGTGGTTTTGGTGTCTGCCTGGCAAGTGCAAGGTCCTGAGTTCAATCCCCAGTACCACATATCACAATACTGGGCATGGTGGCTCATGACTGTAATCCCAGAACTCAGGAGGCAAAGGCAGAAGAATTGCCATGAGTTCTAGGCTTGCCTGGGCTACATAGTGAGCTCAGGACCAGCCTGAACTACAAAGTGAGACCCTCTCTCAAAACAAAACAATGTAGGAGGCAGGACTTATAGGGAACAGGTTCCTGGAGTGTTTCCTCTGAAGCCCTTTCTTTCCTTCAGGGTACAAGAGCCACACCTATGATTGGATGTGCAGGGTTAGAGGAGCAAGAAGGACCTGATCAGCAGGACCTCCCTCTGCTTCCCCTTCTCAACCAACCTGGTACTTGATTCAGTCTCTTTCTCGTGGATTCTCCCTAGGTGGGAACATTCATGCCCCAACATAGGAATACCTGCTATAATCAGGTGTTCTCTTCTGAGTTTCACTCATGGGCCAGTCTGTAATTGGACATACAAGAAATGTCCTCACAACTACTATTTTTCTTAGAAAACAACCAGAAATCAGTTTCAGATCCACTGAATGATGTAACACCCTAGGTTTTTACATGCATCATAGACCATTTGATGTCACTGAGCAGCAAATCTCAATGCATATATTTTTCGTCATCTCAAGCAAAACCACTCCTGAAAGGCATTTTCTAAGATGCATCAAAAAAGGACAAAAATTTATGTAGTGTGTCAAAGTGACAAGATGAATTCTGAGGGTGATTAATAACTATTATCTCCTCTTTAATAAATTTTAAATGTAATTATTCATCACATTTCAACCATACATTTTATATATAAATATATTTTATACTTATAAAATATGTAGCGCATATATTTAATATTGGGTATGTTTTAATTTTTATTTTCCTACCACATTTTGCTCCACCATAATTCACTGAAATACAATTATTTGTTTGAATACAAGTTTTCTCTACACACTTGACACTCTAGGTTACTTTTTTTAATTTATTGAGCTCATTGGCACATTTTAGATATATATTATGATCACATTCAACATTAAAACTTTGTATGTGCACAAGATATATCTTGATTCTCATTTTTGCCATTTACCTGCTTTCCCTACCACCCAAATACCTTAAATACGTAAGCCTTGTTTCTATTTTTTTGTCGTTTTTACCATCAAATTTTTACTTATCCATCCTTACTTTCCCCTAATTCCCCTATCCCTTTTCTCTTTGAATATTTTCTTCCTATTTCACAATATCTGTCATGCATTCTAGGCCTCTCAAACATCTTTTGTTTCTCACACTAGTGAAATGATTTGGTACTTGCATATGTATGTTCCATTTATTTCACTTAGAGTATGTCCTCAATTTACAATCATTTAAGTATAAACGTCTCTAATTTATCATCTCTTATTTCTGACTAATATTTCATTTATTTTAAAAAAACATAATATCCCTGAAAAACAGATTTGGTATAAAGTGGGACTTCCAGACAATAGGTTATAAACAAAGGAATGAAGCACATAATTAGTGCGCAATTTCTCTGTCATTTTAACTAGTAAGTGAGTGAGAACCTCCTTCATTATAGAGCTCATTGATGATATCAGGAAGAATTCCAGCTCAGAAAATGACCATAAACACACTGTTGGCAGGGGTGGAACTTTCTCAGCCTCTCTTGGAAAAGATCCATTAATCCGTTCCATTTAGATTCCAGAAAAGGTAAGCATTTCCACTGTGCTTTACTTCTTTTCCATAGTCATCCTCCTCTCCAACCATGAAGCCGCTTGTGGGCTCCTGGCAGTTGCTGCCTGGCAGCCTGTGGTTTTTCATAGGGTGCAGACTCCACTTTATGTTCTGCACTGTGCATCACATTTGCCCTGGTCAAGAGATCTGAGCACATTCATACTACAGTGCTCAAACGATAAGCTCTTCAGGAAATACGACTCTCAAATAAAAATGTTAGCATTACTATCTGTTTAGAATTGCACATTATGTAAATTAACTTTTCTTCCATATAATCACTATTATAGTAGTAATAAAGTATGAACATTCTAGACATTTACCTGCGTTGACAATGACCTCAGTCCCCTTGTGTGGATCTATGGCTTCATAAGCAGTACCTTGTGGTCAGCTGTGAGCAGATGAGACCATGTGCAGTTGCGGGGTGGGGGGGAGGTTGTTTGTTCGTTTTTTTTGAGACAGGGTCTCACTTTCTAGTTCAGGCTGGCCCTCAGCTCACTATGTAGCCAGGCAAGCCCCAAACTCAGCAATCCTCCTGTCTCTGCCTCCCGAGTGCTGGGATTACAAGTGTGAGCCACCCTGCCTGGCATCATGGTATGTGGTACTGATTGCTGGTGAGCATGAGTCACCACACCTGCTATTGTTGTATGTGGTTACCAGAAATCAAACTTAGGACCTTGTGCTTGCTAGGCAGGTGCCAAAGCCACTGAGCTAAATCTCCAGCCCATGTGCAGGTTTATAATTATGGTTCTACACATTATTCAGTTTCCACAGAAAGAGGACCTGTATAGAACCAGAATCCCTTCAGAGGATATAACAGAACTGTGGTGAGAGACAATCCTAACAGTACACAGAACCTATGTCTTAAATATATTGTTTGGAAGAAAAATGTCATATTTATGACTGCATAGATGTGTGACTCTGTATCAGTTCTTTGACTGTAGCCAGAACTGTAACTAAAGGGTCACCAACTTGTCAGAAACGTGACTGGAAAACTGAAAGCAGAGACATTGGGGGTGAATTACTTGAATGAACATGTACTTGTGTTTGAAAAATGTCAAAATATTTATGTAAAACATAAATTTTCATGAAAAACCAATATCAGAAGAATGAGATTTTAACCAGCAAGATATAGCAAATCCCATTCTGTCCAGCAGTCAACACCCTGTTTCAGATAATCTTATGATTGTCCCAGGGGCTTATCAACCAAGTGCTCACGGAGCCAGAGGCGAATGGTAGAGATAGGCTCAGAAATACAAATTTAAACTCTCCCAGCCTGCCAGCAGTAAGACTAGCACTGAACATGAGTATCATACCATTTCCCATCAAGATTAAACTGTATCCTGATGACAAGTTGAACGGATTTGACTGTTTTCATCATGGAGGTGGTAGCTTTTGTCCTTATTGGAATAGACATTTATTCCTCAGGTGCACTGTCTTTCACAGCGTGTAGTCCTTGTCTATAAATAAGCATCATTTGGCTTAGAAGGAGTTTCATGCTCCATCAGATTCTTCGAATAGAGTTTCTCCTTACCAAGGAATGTTCTTCAAGTCCAAGGAAAAAGAACAACAGGTTGATGCTCATGGATTCACTGGTATTGACACATTCCCCACCATACAGAGGCAGGAGGATGAAAGGCTCTTTTATCAATACAATCACAGTACTACTATTGAATAATATGTAGGGCCGGTGTAAACTATATGTAGTTCTACATAAGATCTTAGTCAGTATCCAACACCAGGAACTACTCCCATGGCCAAGATTCATTGGTCCAAAAGCTAATCATTGAAAATTAGAATGGTTCCACTGGCCATTACTCTCAAGAATCCATCAGTGATGCATTTACTTTCTGTTTCTCTGACTTATGCTCTGCTGAACAGGAAGTCAGCTCCACAAATGGGAAAGATTCTTCAAAGGGAAGCAACATAGCATCTATGGAAATAGAGTCTGATTATTTCCCCTTACCATTCTGGACCCATCATGCACCTGAGTCAAAAGGTTAGACAGGGAACTGGAGTCCTAATGGTGATAGACCAAGCTGCCATGGAGAGATTGGATGAATGCTCCACAATGGAGGAAATAAGGGAAGAGTAAGTTTGGAATGCAGGAGATTCCTTAGTCCATCTGGTACTATTACCATGACTTGTTATCAAGGTAAACTGGGAACTACAACAATCCAATCCAGGAATAATGAGAACTTGCCCAAACACTTTAGAAATGAAGGTATGGGTTATCCCTGCACATAAGGAGCCCAGAGCAGTTGTGAAATCACTTGAAAACATACATGTAAAATCTCTGGAGTTTTTGTTGTATTCTTATACTGTACATCATAGTGGTGAACAATTTATTATCAATAGTTAAGTATTGTTAAATATACATTAATAATGAAGTCATGTCATGGATAGTATAAGTATCACCCAGAGGAAGCTCTGTGTCTCAATACAGGCAAGGTGTTAATGTGCTCCCAGATCCATGCAAAATAAATGTATTATGTTAAGTAGAATTATAAATATGCAATTCTATGTACTTGCAAATTAAGTGTGGTTTAGGAATATGTGTCTAGTTGGGAAGTGAACATGGATACACTGTGCCTGCTATTTGTGACATGTGAGACTGGATTAACCAACATCTAGAAGATTATCAAAGCCCACTTCTGGAACTGCCTATCACATATTTCAGATATGATTGCTATTCAGATAACCGACCTGACTGGGGGAACATGACATGGCTGTGGGTGGCATTGGCCAATGGGATAGAAACTCGGGTAGAATAAAAACGGAAGGGAAAGGAGATGTGCTTTGAAGCTGTGGGTTCCTTATTCATCTCAACCTCATCACCGGGATTCTTCAGGTAGGTTGCAGGACTTACCATACATAAATTAGCCCCAAAACTGTACATATATGTGTGTGGGACATATACTCTATTGATTTTGCTTTTCTAGAGAATTCTACTCAATACAGTTATAAGAATAATTTTGTTTGACTGTATTGACTGACTCCTAAATATAAAATATGAGAAAATTAACATGGTCCTACTTACTTCCAATTTTTCCTGCAGGTGAGTTTATGCATGTTTTCTTAAAAAGCTTAAAATATGGGCCAGAGATTCAGCTCAGTGGTTCTGGCACCTGCTTCACAAGCGCAAATCCTGAGTTCGATCCCCAGTACCCAAATACAATGCTGGGTGTGGTGACTCAAATGTATCATTCTCTGTGGCCAGATAATATTTCATTTTATCTTAAAAAAAGCATCTTCTTTATCCATTCACCAGTTAGAGGAAAAGACTTTATTAACAAAACCTTAGCAGCATTGGATGTAGCAGAAAGAATTAACAAGTGGTATCTCATCTTATTAAGATGCTTCTGCATAGCAACAGAAACCATCAACAGAGCAAAAAGCCAACCTGCAATGTGGGAGAAAAGTTTTTACCAGGTGTTCCTCAGAAAAAAGGGTTGCTATATAGAATATATAAGACACTTTTTAAAAAACAGACTCCCAAATTTATAAATTGAATTCAAAAATGGGCATCTGAAATCCAGAGACATTTTTCAGATGAGGAAATATATCAACAAAGAAACATGTGAAAAAATGTTCAACATCATTGGTCAATGAAGAGCTGCAGATGAAAACAACACTGAGTTTTTATCTCACTTCAGAAAGAATGGTTTCTATCACAAAATCAACCAATAACAAATGCTGGTGAGGCCACGGGGAGCAAGGAAACTTTCTCCACTTTTCTTTGGAATGTACACTGATGCAACCACAGTGGAGATCTGTATGGAGATTATTCGGAAATCTAGGATTAGAGATCACTTTTAACCTGCTGTTCCCTTCATAGGTATATTCTTGAAAGCCTTTAGAGCATCATACTACAGTGACATACATGCATCCATGTTTACAGTAGCACAATTTGTCAAGGCTAAATCTTGGAAACAGCTTAAATGCATGTCAACTGGGGACTGAATAAAGAAGATATGTTTTTCTTTTCTATATAAAATAGATCATTACTTAGCCATAGGAATGATAAATTAGAGACATTTTTATCTAAATAGATGTACCACGTAGCCATAATTATAGGTGAAATAAATAGGACACACATGTAACAATACCATATCATTTCTCTAGTGTGAGAAACTGAAAGTGTAAATGAGGTCTAAAATGTAAAATAGGAATTTTGAAATAGGAAGAAAATGTTCAGTAAGGAAGTGGAATGGAGGATGAAGCAGGAGAAAGTCAATAATGGGAAGAAAAAATTAGAAGACAAATAGGAAAAATGGAAACAATGTTTATGTATATAGGAGTGGAGGGGCTGGAGAGGGTTCAGAGGAGTGTGAAAAATTAAGAATCAAGATATGTCATGCACAAGTACAATTCCTTAATGATGAATGTTGTCATAAAGTATAGTTAGAATATATCAATAACTTAATTTCAAAAAATTAGAACTCTACAAGACAGGAGTCAAATTTGATTAAGCTTTTCCCTATGTTGTTAAAAGCTAAAGTAAGAAAGAGATGGCAATACATATTACTAAAGTACTACCCAGATATATTATTTTAAAGAGGAGATGACAGACTGTCATCATAAATGCAAGAAACAGAAAAATTCTTAAGTCTTAGACATACTAATATTCTATGCTTTACATTTATTTAATGTCACAAGGTGTTTAATGAAAACAATTTGATACTTACTAAATCTATCTTTCCTGAAGAAAAAAACTGATAATTGATGACAGGAGAATTTTTCCTATGATAAATACGATATCACCTACTTAAACTGAACAGATATTGCAGTAAAATTTTACAATAATGACTTTAAATTTTGACAAATCCTCCAAGCCATTTGATCGGCAAAGTTCACCTTCATCATCTCTCTGATTTCCTTTTGGGCTAACTCATGAAAGTCCTTCTTTGTTGTTCAATATATATTTCTGAGTATAAATTTAAAAATGTTTTTGTATGGAGTTGTAAGGGTCATCTTTATGATGGGAAAAGAAAAGAACAAAAAGAAGAATGTCTATAAAATGTCTTCATGAAAATTTCAAATGTTTGGAAACTAATGTCCAACCTTATGCTTCCAATAGACAATCCTCTTCTGGTGAAGTGTGCTTCCTGTTGTCTTCAGCACCATGAATATCAAGGGAAAAGGTATGTGCAGCAACTCAAGGAGGTTTTTTACTTCATTGTCCCTATAATGTAGGTTGCTGGTAAAATGTTTTAGCTAATATCAAGATTTATATGATCATTATTTGTCTATAAAGCAATGCATAGAGCTTTGTAGAGTCAGTGAAAAGTAGTGTACTTTCCTAGCTTTAGATATTGGCAAAGCTGAAGAATTTTACAGCTCTTTAATGGAGGCCATAGCCCACAGTCAGAGTGCTATGAGTGTCTCCTAGAGAGAGGACAGGGTGCTGGTAAACACTGTCCAATGCAGCAGATCTCAGCACAAGAGCTCATAGAACACAGAAAGCCCCAGTGCTGAGTTGGAGGTAATCTGGACCACAAGAACCAGTGAGTCCAATCTGTCACATTCCCTGGAGTGTCAAACTTCTCCTTCTCTAGACTCTTCTCTACTACCTGATGTGGCCAATTTGAATCAACTTAGTGAATCTTTCATTTCTGAGGTCGTAATGCAAGAATAACGGCCAATGTGCATCCTATGCTTCATTGTTGGATTCATTCAAGCCAATGACTTTTTTAATTTTTAAAAATTAAAAATTAATCAGGCTGGTGTTAAGTATTTGCTTTTGCTTCTTTAGACATTTGAACTCAAAAATAGTTTACTAACAAAAATAAATTTTGTATGATATAAATAATATCAATAATGCATCATATTTTGTCCATAAAAATGAATACAATTATAAATGTGCAGATATATAAATGTAACAATTATGAATGTGCACTTAAAGAACATTTTGCAAATTGTGAGTGTTCTGGCAACCTTATCCCAATTTTTCTATGTATAAAGCACATTTCATTGAAACATGTAGGTAAAATATCCTCTCCATATTTTTTAAGCGAATTCTTTATTGGTACATTTTCTATACAGCTCACAATCACACTCAACACTGGGGAATTTGTACTAGTATATGACACAAGTTAATTCTCATTTTTACCCATATCCCTACCCACCCACAACCCCTAACCCCTTATACACGTTATTTCTTTTCCTTACCAAATCATATTTATTCTTTCCCCTCATTATGTTCCCCCACCACATTCCCTTTGAATATTTCCTATTTTACAAAATCTATCATACATTCTAGAAATCTCTGGCTCTATTAATGATCAATTATTATAGCTACTTTGTTAAGCTAATTTTCCCATTTTTTTGTGTTTTGTTTTGATTTGTTTTGTTTTGTTTTGTTTTGTTTTGTTTGAGACAGGGTCTTCCTTTGTAGTATAGACTGGCCCTGAACTCATGATGTAGCCCATGATAACCTGGAACACACAGCAATTTTCTGACCAATCCCTCCCGAGTGCTGGGAATTACAGGCATGAGTCACCACACCTGGCATTGTATATAAGTATTTTATATATATATATATATATATATAGTATTGTATATAAGTATTATATATATAATTAGTCTTCTAATTATCACAATTTTATGTCAGCATTTCTATAAGAGCAGTGCCATTGAGGGTAAAATGTGATTTCATTTTGGAAGTGATGACCTATTTCTTTTATTTTGTGAGTGTAAATTATTGCTAAAATGTTTCTTATAATCATGGCTTGGATATTTGTAACCATCGAAGAGCAAATGGAGAAAACCACTTTTGAACATTGACAAATAATTTTATAATGATACTTTTATAGAAAACTGTGCCTAGGATCTTAGGGCCCCCCAAATGGTACTATAAAATGGATTGGTGGTCTTTGAAGAATGAGAGTAAGCTCTGCACACACTGGGGCCCTGTGAGAGCACGCGGGGTCCCTGCTGAGCAGACGAAGACCTAGAGCCCACGGTGTACAGGATGAGAGGAACTGATGACTGAGGCCCCAGCTTGCGTGGTCTCCTCCCCCACCTGCTTGACCTAGCCCTCGGGGACAACCATTTACTTTTCAAAATCTTATTTCACATATTTGATGATTGTTATGAATACTCAGTCAATCTGTGAGGGTTATAATAAAGCTCACATTGAGGAGGATATCTTACTTTATTGGCAAAATTTGAAGCAAATGTGTGGTAATATTAAGGAGAGTTAGAAGATTCAGTTCTTGGAACCATTTTTAACAGGATTCTCCTCATACCCAGTATCAGCACCCAAGTAGCGCTGTGTTTGTTCTTATCAAGCCTGAAGACAAAACCTGCTGTGAAAAGTGAGATTCTCATATAACTCCATAAATTCATCATAGTTATGAATGATTTTAAAAATTACAAACTCCTGGAGAATCCTGATGCTCATAAACTCCAGCAAATCTAAAAATATACTATTATGAGAGAATTCTGTAAAAGTGTCCAATCCAAACAAATTCAATTTGCATGGTACAGAGGCACTTGTGGGCTTAAAATGAAAATGCAGGAGTTGCACAGCACTTCTCAGATTAAAAATATATTTCACCTATAGGAACATAGTGGAAAATATTGTTTCTACCTTATGTAAGCTCTTAGAGGATGAAGTCTTGTTTGGAGGCAGTGGAGAAAGATAAGATTTCTCTGGACATGAAGGCTTGTGGTGATCTTATTAAATAGACCAACTTTGATGCTTTGTTTTGTTTAAGCAGGGTCCTTCTTACTGATGCTGGTGTCAAGCCTGGTCCTATTCCAGAATGTGACTTCTGGTAGCAACTCTTCTCCAGAGTTAGGTTGCTCTTATATATTGTGGGAGCTGTATAATTTTGCAACCCATGTGACTCAGACATTACAGGACTATACTAGAAACCTGTTCCAGGAATTTGTAAGTATCTCACTCTTCATATCTTTCTGTGTGGAGAAATCCCATTCATGATTGGTCTACATGCAATACAAACTTGAGTAACTCAGCAACCAAGTATCTAGGCAGGCTTCCATGCTAAAACAAGAATTAAGATAATATTATATGAAATCTCAGTTTGTAAATGAAGAAATTTTTTGAACAAATTCTTTATTACACACAACTTTTAATATTTTAATCAGGTGACAGATTACTTTCAGACAGAGCTGAGGAAGAGCACCAATTTCTTGCTCTTGCACACAGGGCCCAGTCTATGGACATCCTTCACTGAGTTCGCTGCTGGTGTCTTAGAAATAAGTACAACTTTGCAGTGCATTAGACACGTTGACTAGATCTAACTGAACTGAAGTCATCATAAGAAAAACATCCAAAATTAACAGCCTTTAGAAATCTCCAAACACTACAATTATCCATTCAAAATTTTCTATATGGAGTTTATAATTAGAATAAAAAACTAGATTAGGAGAGGATGCAATTTCACACCTTGAGAAGAATTTGAACATGGCCTGTTCTCTCTTCTATATCAGACAACAGATTAGTGTTTAGAACAACCAGGGACCTCCACAAATAATGTGGCCCAGTGTTGGTGACACACATGCATACTCATTCAGTTCTTCCTCACTCCTGTTTCTGTCATTCCCCATTTTCAAACTGCCATGTCATGTCCTCCTCATCTTTCTATCACTGCCTTTAAGTTTTTACCACTTTGGCCTTGTACTGCTCACTGCATTTCTGTTGGGTTTCATCTCAATCTATAATTTACATTTCCTATGATGCTTTGCTCCATTTTATTACCTATCTTGTCACAATAAATCTTTGTATTCACAATTGATAAGATCTTGGCAATATTAATATTGATGGATTAAAGAGTAATTTTTTAAATACAATTACTAATCTTTATTTAAAGATTGCACACCGAAGGAAATGAATTTAAATAGGTAGATACAGATTCATGTTCAGGATGAATTAAGCTCATATTAGAGCAAATGATAATTGCAGTACTTACAGATTTATAGTTATACCGCTTCTAAGATTTGCATTTCAACCTATGATTAGCAGAAAAGTAGAGTGTATAAAAGCACAGCAAAATTAAAGATGGTGGAGAGATTAGAAAATGAGCTAAAAATAGTGAGAATACAGAGCCAGTGGGAGACACCAGGCTCACTGGTTACTTTCAGAATTCTTTAGATGCAGTTATTATGAAGATCCTACTCTTTCAGAAGTCATATATTTTCCAAAGTATTCACTTTTTTTCTTTTTTTTTTTTTTTTTGCATTTTTAACAAGTAACCTTTTCTTTCTCTTTTTTGGTTTCTCTGTTCTGTTCCCCTTTCATTTGAATATTTCCTTCTGATTTCATAGTACCTATCATACATCTTGGATCTCATTTACACCTTCAGTTACTCATACTAAAGATGTAGTATTTACACAGGTGTGTCCTACTTATTTCACTTATGAGTATGGCCTCAAGGTGCATCACTTTAAGTATATCTCTAATTTATCATTTTTTATGGCCAGGTAATACTATATTTGTTTTAAAGAAAACATGTATCTTTTTCCAATCTTCACTTGATGGGCATTTTGGCTGCTTCCAAGACTGAGCTATTACAAACTGAGTTTATAAACATGGGTGCGCATATGTCATTGTGGTAGGATGTTTTTAATTCTTTCATGAATATGGCCAACAGGGAAATAGCAGGGTAAGATGTGACCCTTAATTGTAGGTTTTAGGGAATCTACAAACTGATTTCAACAGTGGTTCCAGGTGTCTACGTTCCTTCCAAAAGTGCAGAAGGTTCCCATTCTCCCCCAAAGCTCCGCTCACATTTGTTATTGGATGATTTCTTGATAGCAGCCATTGTTTCAGGAGTGAGATAAAACACCAGTATTGTTTTCATCTGCATCTCTGAAGTGGCCAGTGATGTTGAACATTTTTTCACATGGCTCTTTGATGTTTTTACTTCTTCATCTGAAAAATCTGTTTACTTCAGATACCTATTTTTGAACTGAGTCCTTACATTTGGTGTTTGTTTTGATTTTACATTTAAATAGCCCAAAGAATTCTAGGCAACAAAAACATTGCTGTGGGTATCATAACCCACAACTTGAAACTAATACAAAGCCACTGCAATAAAAACAGCTTATTACTGGCAAAAAAATAGATCTGGGAATCAATGGAATAGATTTGAAAATGCAGAAACAACTCCAGATATACTAAGCCACCTCATTTTTGACAAAGAAGCCAAACACCTTCAATGGAAAAGTTAGCCTTTTTAATAAATGGTGCTGTAAAAACTGGATTTCAGCCTGCCAAAGATGAAAACTAGACTTCCATCTTTTATCATGCACTAAAACTAAAATGGAAGTGAATTGGAATCCTAATTATTAAAAACAAAAACACTAAATCTGCTGGAAAATAGGTTAGGTAGAATTATTGAAGACATTATCATAGAGAAAGACTTTATGAACAAAATGTCAGTCCCATGGGAATTAGCAGAAAGAATCAACTAGGATCTCATTAAAAATGTTCTGAACATAAAGAGAAAACACAGTACAGACAACCTCTAATGTAAAAATTTCACCACCTGTTCCTCAGACAAATGACTACTGTATAGAATATATAAAGACCTTTAAAAAATAGGATCCTACACTTCTCAGAGGCAGAAGTCAAAGCAGCCAAGAAGCATATGAAGAAATGTTCAACATCACTGGTCATTCGAGAGATGCAAATGAAAACAACACTGAGATTTCATCTCACTCCACAAAGAATGGCTGCTATCACAAAATCAACCAAGAATGAATGCTGGTGAGGCTGTGGGGAGAAAGGAACCCTTCTCCACTGTTGGTGGGATTGCAGACTTGTGCAACCATTGTGGAGATACATGTGGAGATTGCTCAGAAAACTAGGACTAGGGATCCCATTTGACCCTGCTATCCCCCTGCTAGGAATAGACCCAAAAGAATTTAAAAACTCACATTGGAAAGACAGATGTACACCCTTGTTCATAGTGGCTCAGTTCGTGATAGCTCAATCTTGGAAACAACCCAAATGCCCATCAACAGGAGAGTGGATAAAGAAGATGTGGTTTTTTTATAAAATGGAGTATTACTCTGCCATAAAGAATGACAAGATCGATCCATTTATGTGCAAACGTAGACACCTGGAGGATATACTAATAAGTGAAGTCAATATAATCACAGATAGGCAAATTCCAGATCTCTTTGACATGAAAAACTGTAGATGCAAATGAGCTCTAGAAAGTATGACAGCTTTTATAGAGTGGGAAATTTCCATAGGAAATTTGGTGTGGGAATGTAATGAGGGGAAGGAATAAATATGATACAGAAAGAAAATAAAAGAGTATGTATAAAGGGGGTGGGGAGGTGTGGGTGGGTAGGGATATTGGTAAAAATGAGAATTAACTTGTGTCATATACAGGTACAAATTCCCCCAATGTTATATGTGATTGTGAGATGTATATAAATTGTACCAATAAAGAATTCAATTTAAAAAATCGGATCCTGGGCCGGAGGGTTAGCTCAGTGGTTCCGGCGCCTGCCTCGCAAGCGCAAGGTCCTGAGTTCGATCCCCGGTAACCACATATAATGCTGGGCGTGGAGACTCACTCCCACCAGCAATCAACACTGCATACCACAATGTCGGGCGTGGTGGCTCACGACTGTAATCCCAGCACTCAGGAGGCAGAGACAAGAGGATTGCTGAGTTCACGGCGGCTTGCCTGGGCACCATAGTGAGCTCAGGGCCAGCCTGAACTACAAAACGAGACCCTGTCTCAAAAAGCAAAAAAAAAAAAAAAAAAAAAAAACGGATCCTCCAAATTTAAAGACCCAATGTGTTCAAATTTTGTTAATGAATTCAAGTTTTCAATTGGAAAATCCATACTAATGAAATTTTCTTCATCATTTTCAGGAAGGAACAAATTCCCAGTTCACAGACTTCAAGTCAGAAATGAAAAAATGCCACACAGCTGAAATCTACATTCCATCTGAGGAGGAGGCCAGGTTGATGTCGGTGAGTCCCTGGCCCTGCTCCACCAAAAGCAGTGAGATAGTGACCCATCATGCCCCACGTCCTCTGGGCCTCTGTGGTCGGTGGTAGCAGTAGTCATCCCTGCAAGGGAAAAGGGGAAAGAAAGCAGCCAAAGAAAGCGTCCCTCTACATAGTTAGTGAGCTATACCCCACACTCAGGCTTAAATGAAGATTGTAACAGCCAGAAATTGATCACGCAGATCATATGACTTTAATAAATGCCTTACACTTATTACTGAATATAATATACTCTTTGAGCTGAATTTTTATGTAAGAAACACCTTAATTTCATATGTAAATACATATGCAAGAATCATCTGTAGTGATTCCAAGTTACTGTGACTGCTGTCTCTGAAGTGTTTACATTAGCGATAACGCTCAGCCCTGTGCCTTCTCTTCCGGATCCCAACATTCT
>PVIC010040585.1:0-16612 GCA_004025085.1 Thryonomys swinderianus
TAATAAGTGAAATCAATAGATCACAGATAGACAATTTCCGGATCTTCTCTTTGGCATGAACACCTGTAGATGCAAATGAGTTCTAGAAAGTAGGACAGCTTTTATAGAGTGGAATATTTCTATAGGAAACTTGGTGTGGGAATATGATGAGGGGAAGGACTAAATATGATACAGAAAGAAAATAAAAGAGCATGTATAAGGGGGGAGGAGGGGGAGTGGGTAGGGATATGGGTAAAAATGAGAATTAACTTGTGGCATATACTGTTACAAATTTCCCAATGTTATATGTGATTTTGAGATGTATATAAATTGTACCAATAAAGAATTCAATTTAAAAAAAAAGAATAGAGTCTTCACTTTTTAAATTGCACTTTTTTCCATTGCTCTTTCTCCGAAAATGCAGATGTCTAAGGATCAGCAGATTCCTACATAAACACTAAATTCTGCTATGCTAAACTTGAAGCAACATTGAAAAGTGTTCTATGCAAGAAAGTAATTTTTTCTTACCTATAATTCATCCATCTCAAATAAATTGTGAACTTAAAACATTATAGCATTATAAAATTTCCAGGTGGTGCCTTCATCTATGAGATAGAAAAATTTCAACGCTTCTCTTTTGTCTCACAAAAGTAATTTCTTTATTATTTTAACTCTAACAATATTGGACAAGTTATATTACCTACAATTAAGTTAAAATGTATTTCTGTATGTTAACTGGAAATAATATTTCCAAATAAAATCCCTCAAGCATTCACAAATATTTCTTGATATTTTTTGCTAAAATAATTTGAAATATTTAAATATACAACACAACAAGCATAACTAAAAATGAGAAAGTTCCTTGAATATATATTTCTCCAAAGATACATAAGCATATGAAAGTATATACAACATCATGAATCACTGGAGAAGTATAGAACAGATCTACCACACAATACCTCACACCATGGTTCTCACGATACCACCAGAGAAGTGAAAAATCCCAAGTGGTGATTAAAATGGAGAGAAACTAGAAGCCGATGCACTGCTGGTGAGGTTATAAACTTGTGCAGCTATTGTTCAAACATTACAGAACATCCTTTTTGAGGGACCAAAGAAAATAATGCAGAATCCATGTTTAAGCTGTAACCGAGCCTTAACTATGTAGAACAAGAAAAATCTCACCTACCCTAACCACTTAGTTAGCTTCTGTAACCTTCCTGTGAGAATTACAATTTGTAACCTAGTTTGTAACAAAGTGTTCTAACCACAAGCTTGCAAGGTGTAATGGTCTTGATTGTATCTATAAATTAACTCCTGGGCATAACATCTGGAGACCCCAGAGAGTTATCCAGATGTCTCCACCCTGAGGGGGTCTCCTCACCAGAGTCCAAGACAAGCCTGGAAGGCCAACCTGGCAAGTTATCAGGGCCCAGGGACTCAGACTTGATGAGGAAAGGTCAGATAGCCACACTCAAGAAGAGGATTTGATATAGAAGGCCTCCAGTGAAACATCTATGGTTCATGGATTTGATGTCAGAGCTCTCTTGGAGGTGATTAGAAACCCAAATGCAGCACTAGTTCCATTGCTTGGGTCCTTACCACAATGGCGGAGGTGTGCCCCTGGGTCTGGATAACACCTCTGACTCTAAGGGACACAGTAAGGACAGGCTTGTGTTAGTCTCAGTCCTTTTGTCTCCTTGCTTGCTCTGTGTGCCCTTAACGGTTTGGCTCTGCAGAACGATCAAGATGAGAGCTGCATAATTAAGACCCTCAACCCTCTGGAGTGTGTTTTAGAGAATTTTAATAAGGCTTATAGCCCTGGCAGAGAAGATGAATTTGGGATTATGTTTTCCAAGGGAAAACTGAGAGCTTTCTGTCAACTTGAGTGGCCTTCTTTGGTGTTGGGTGGCCAAGCAAAGGGTCCATTGACCTCAACCTTGCCAGAGAAGTTTAGAAAAAGGTGACAGAAACTACAAGTCCCCAATGACATCCTGGTCAGTTTCCATATATTGACACTAGGTCAACCTCCTGATTGATCCCCTTTAGGGGGTCATCATTCTTCCATTGACTTGGGAAACAAATTTGTAGGAAAGCAAATCTTTTCCCCAAAAAGTGGCTGAGTTTTTCAGGCAATCTCTGAGGAAGATGAGTACCAAGGATGACCTCCTCCCTAAAATCCAGATCAGGATGCCTGACCTGATCCCTTGCTGAGCCCAGTGCACCCTGATTCCTCCTCCAAGACAGCAGCTTCACTGACTCACACCGGGTCCAGCCAGCCATATTGAGAAAATGAGATGGGTCCAGTGTCCTCCTCCTCTTTGTTACCTCTTACGCAGGTTGAAATGGGTGGTGGATTTCTTTATGTGCCTTTCACCACAAGCAACCTGTTTAACTGGAAACATTAAATTCCTCCTTTCTCTGAAAAGCCTAATCTCTCTTTTTGAGACAGTTTTCCAATACCCACCACCCACCTGGGATGATTGTCAGCAGCTCCTCCACACCCTCTTCACTACAGAAAAGAGAGTGTATTATTCCGGAGGTAATCAAGGTGGTCCTGGAAAATGCCCCCCATGTGGTACCTGGAACCCAGGCCTGCCACAGAGGGCTGATGCAGTTGCTCCTTCCAAGAAACGTGAATGGGACCCTAACACAGCTGCAGGTAAGGAGAGACTGACCACCTACTGCCAGCACCTTCTAGGGGGGACTCTGTAAAGTGGCCTGAAAACCAACCAACTTAAGCAAGGTAAGCAAAATTAAACAGGAAGAGACACAGTTCCCAAGGGCTTTTCTGGAGAGACTTTTAGAAAGCTACAGGGTCTCTATCCCCTATCCAGATACCCAATGAAATATTGCAGCTATCAATCTGTCTCACAGTCAGCACATCATTAGGAAGAAGTTACAAAAATTAGAAGGGTTTGAGGGAAAGAAGAGGTCTGAGTTCCTGAGTATAGCCCAAAAGGTTTGTAATAGCCATAACTCACCTGAAAAAGCTATAGCAAAGAAACTAGGAAAAGTAAGCATAGCAGTACTTTAAAACTATGAATCACAGAGGCACAGTCAAAGACAAAGAGGCAGAAATAGGAAAAGACCAATGTGCCTCTTGTCAATTGATTAGTCACTGGCACGATGAGTGACCCCTGTGTCAGAAAGCACTCAAACAATTTACTTCGGCCTGAGGTGCTAACCTTCACAGATGTCGGACTAGAGGAGTCACCTAAGCCCCTGCAAGCCCATGGTAAATTTAAAAGTTGGTTGCACTAAAGTAAATTTCTTGGTAGACACTGGAGCAGCTCATTCTGTTTTAAGGAGACCCCCTAGGAGCCATAACAAACCAAGAGACTATAGTACAGGTGGGAACTGGAAATAATGACAAAAGATATAGGTGTACTACTGAAAGGACTGTAGACTTGGGCCAAAAACAAGTAACCCATTCCTTCATAGTCATTCCTGAATGCCCTTATCCTCTCATGGGCAGAGAATTATTAAAATGGAGGGTCACCATAAGTTTCACTGAACAGGAAACTAACCTTTATTTAGGAAACAGCTCTAAAGCCTATAAAAATTATGGTCACCTGTTCTTTATCTGAAGAGTATTTAATAGTATGTGAAGAACCCAATAAAATAGTTTAGCCCAAGCTCCAAGAACTTATGGTTGGCTTTCTAAGAGTCTGGACTGAAACCAATCCACCTGGCCTAACCAGGGCACAGACCAGGTGGCACACCAGGCTTTCCAAGACCCAGGGGGAAAGCTATTGTTCTCCCCCTCAAACCTCTCTTTGAACTCCCCTCAGAGCCCCAGTACTCAAAAGACGAACAAAATGCAGCTCTCAGAGCAACAAAAACAGCAAGGATAATGGCAGGAGCCAAATTTGTTTGCCATGACTGCTTGGCAGGCACCTTCTTCAGCACATGCACCACCTCACCCACCTAGGCCAAAGAAGACTAAGTTTTTGTTTTGTTTTGTTTTGTTTTGTTTTGTTTTGTTTTTTAATCCTAGAACTAACTGCATTAGCTCAGGATGTTTGTTCCAGATGTCAAGTGTTGTGCAAAAGTTAATATGATCGTGAGACCACAGGTGAAAGGAACAAAATGCCAAGGCAAGCATCCGATGGAACACTGGGAGTTAGACTTCACTGAAGTAAAACCCAGTGGCAGACACAGGTATCTGCCAGTTTGGGTAGACATCTACCCTGGATGGACCGAACCTTACTCCACCCAAAGGGAGACTGCGACAACAGTGAGTAAAATTCTACTGCAGGAGCTCATTTCCTGATTCCTAGGGTCTGACAATGACCAAGCCTTCACGGCTAAAGTAGTGTCAATGGGTGTCCTACATGTTAAACATTGATTGGAAACTACATTGTGTCTGTAAGCCACAGAGCTCAAGCCAAGCAGAAATAATGAATAGGACCCTAAAGGAAACCTTAACTAAGTTTGTGCTGCAACCTGGGGGGAGCTCTCCAACTCTCCTTTCCCTCTCTCTCCTCTGAGTGTGGTGTATATTCTGTATGTAGCTAATCTAACCCCGTTTGAGATACTCTATGGGAGGCCCCTGCCTCTGCTTCCAAAGGTTAACTTGAAACATGTTTCTGAATACACCAATCATGTCTTTCTTAAATCTTTACAAGCCCTTCACATTCTCTAGTAGGAGGTCCAAAAGTTGATCAGATCCAAGAACCAAGACTCCCAGTGATGTCTTGACCTACCCCTCTGGCCCGGAGACCTCGTTCCGGTCAAGTGACACTCAACTAAGACCCTTGAGTCTTGGTAGAGGGACCTTTCCCTGTGATCCTCATCATACCTACATCTCAAGGTAGCTGGGTTGACTCCCTGGACCCAATATTCCCACATAAAAGCTGCTCCTGACAAGACACAGGAAACTGACAGATGGAAAATCCTCAGCAAACTGAGGTATGGCAGCTGTGGTTAACCTCTAGTGGATCTGTGATTTCCCAAGTGATGGGGGCGCAGATCAACAAACAATTGACCTTAACGTAATTTTGTGTAGCTTGTTCCAAGAAAGACGGGCCCTATAAATAGAAAAAGGGAAGTTCACTTTAGCACCAAAGGGTCCCCATATCCCATCCAGCTCTCTAGATGCCCAGCTGATGATCACTGCTCCATCTGGGGCTGTACACTATAGCCCCTTGATCAACTGATAGAGAAACTTGGCTAGAGGTAACTCCAACCATACCCCACTACAGTTCCTATACATCTGAAGAATGTTACTTTGTATATATCCAGACCCAAAATTGGGAAAAACTTTGGGCATTAGACTTCATTTTCCAGGCTATGACACAGGGATAGAATTCACTATTCAAAAGAATGCAAACAAGGCTGTTTTAGCTATAGGCTCTAACAAAGAGCTAGCCTTACCTGACTTTGTAAAGAAACCCAAAGCTCCCTAGAACCCCTGCCTGCACCATCCAACCCTGACTCTAGCTCTCCCACTAGGCCACTTGCTATTCTAGACAAAGTACTTAAATTGCTAAATAACTGTAACCCAGAAGCATCCAAAGACTGCTGATTATGCTTAGATCCAAAACCCCCTTATTATGTAGGAGTAGAAACCTCCAAACTACCCTCAATTATAAAATGCAACTACTTATAACTGGGAAAAGCCTGTATTTTAGGGGATATAAAAGGATTGGGAACTTATTTGATGGGATGGGGCTTATGTAACCTATCCCTCACAAATCATTCTGGTCAGACTACTAATTCTTTTGACCGAGCTCCAGAAGATGCCTGGTTTGCCTGCACTCAGGGATTAACCCAGCACATTCTAAAGTTCATATTCAATGAGCAATCAGACTCCCTTTTCTGTAGGATAATTTATGCTCCCCCAGGTCCTTTATTACAATGGATGATAAGGACACACACATGGGTCCAATAATAGGGCAAACAAGGTTCCAGAGAGCTGTTCGGATCCTAATGTCCTTCTTAGTGTGATTATGGATAACAAGATTGGTGGCTATAGGAACTTCCTCTGTGGTTGTACAAGATAACAATTTTAAAGCTTTGAGCCATTAGGTAGCTAGAGTCCTTGGATACTGAGAAGACACTCTATCAAGGCGAGAAAAACAAGTAGATTCTTTAGCTGAGGTGGTCTTGCAAAATAGAAGAGGACTAGATTTGCTCTTTATGAAACAAAGGGGTTTACGGGAGAGACCTTCTGCTTTTACACTAACCATTCTGGAATAATCAGAGATACATTGGAAAGGGAAAAACTAAGTATTGGAACCAAAAAGGTCAAAACTGATATCAGAAGCCTATTCAGTTGGTCCTGTTGGCTGACAACTTTACTCTGAACCTTGTCAGGACTGTTATTCATACTAATATTACTAGTCCTAATAGGTCCATGTGTTCTCAGCTCCCTAACCAATTACATAGAACAAAAAACTTCACAGAGTCAGTTCTATTTTTTGAGTCAAAAATATGGCTATCTAAAAAGTAAAGTCAGAAGACGAATCAAGGGTTTGACTGACATACTAGAACCAATGGGGAATGAGTGACCTATGACAACAATGCAGATCCCATGTCTAAACTGTAGCTGACCCTTAACTATATAGAACATGAAAAAATCCCACATACCTTAACTGCTAAGTTAGCTTCTGTAAGTTGATTATAAGAATTACAGTTTGTAACAAAGTGTTCTAAACACTAGCTTGCTAGCTGTCAACTCCCACCAATATCTGTCTGTGCTTTCAAGAAAGCCCTGCAAAGTTGTTATCCTTCCATAAAAGCAAGCCTGTAACCAAGATTGGGGCCTCACTGGTCATCTTGGCTAGTGTGAGCCTTGCACAAAAATAAATCTTCTTTTTGTAGTGGTCTTGGCTCTGACTATTAACTAACTCCTGGGCATAACACTCAAAGTTAAAAATTGAATTTCACTCCTGGATTTGTTCACAAAATAATTGAAACAAGGACGCAGATACTTGTATACCTATGTTCACAGTAGTATTACCTTCAATATGCAAATTAACCAAATCTTTAAGTAACTCAAGTGTTCATTGGTGAAAATGTAAGTAAAATGGCATAAAATGCATAAATGAATAATTGTTCAGTCTTAAAAAGGGAGAATCCTGAGACAGGCTACAACATAGAGACTTGACAATAAGTAAAATTAGTCACAAAAGGCAAACATTGTACCATTCCACTCAAATGAAGTACCTAAAATAAATTCATAGAAACAAAAGATAGAATGATATCTTGCAGGGCCTAGCAAATACTCCAGAAAAAAAGTTATTGTTCAATAGGTAGAGTTTCTGCTGTGCAAAATAAAAAATGTCCTATGAATAGAGAGAAGACTTGTCATTCAAGGAGGTAATTTTTAGACTCTGAAGTTAATGTTATAAACAAGATAATTTACTTTTTAAAAGCATTGTGTGCCCCATGAATATAAGAACTCTGTTGTGCTTTTATAATTCCAACTGCCCAAACATGATACTGCAGTCTCTTCCTTGAATAAAGATGAAGAGGCCTATGAAATGAACATGTTTAAAGAGATTATTTTTCTTCCTCTTAGTTGGAAGGGTGTAGGATTTGAGTTGTATCAGCTATATGATATGAAATCTAACATTCATGTTTAATAAAATGCTAAAGGATGAACATCTTTGGGCCAAATGTGCAGAAAACTGTCATATAAAAGGAATCTCTACACAGAAACAAATTGTTCTTGCCAGAGAGTAGGAAAAGGAAATGTTCTAGAAATGTAAGGAAGGTGGCTGGATGTATGTCAAAGGCTTTTAATTCAGAATAGAAAACTGATAACAAGCTTACCATCTTCTCTGATGATTTTACTAACCATCCTAATCTGAATAAAATCACCTACATTATTTTGCATAAAAATTATCAATGGATAAGTTATGAAAGTATTTTATCAAAAAACCATAAAGTTTTATAAAATATTTTTACCCTAAAGATGTTGATCTTATACAAATTATGAAACTATCAAGGAGAAAAGTAGTACACAGCAGAACAGAAAATAGAATACAAACTGATGCCTTGTTCATACATGTGAAATTTTAGTATATGTGCTGCCAAAGCGAGTACATGTGAAATTTTAAATTGTAATTACAATTTGAACTGTGTATAATTACATCTACATTCCAGTTTAAAATAATTCACAATAAAGCAATAAAACCTATCTTAAAATTCCTGTTTTGCCTTTTTGTTTTTCCTTTTACAACATTGCTGGAGACTTCCAACCATTATAGGAATATAACTTGTATGTAGTGTGTCCTTTCTGCTTATAAATGTGAGATAACAATTTTTTTAAAAATTCACTTAATATTTTAAAAGCACTTTTTCATGAATTAAATAAATGCCAAGAAGAAACAGTGTTTCAAGGACAAAGGGACAGAGTTTACTGTTCTGGACTGAAACATAGGGCCTTCTACTGTAGACTGTGTATGGAGTTCCCTGGTGAGGACAATTATCTTAATGACTGGTAGACCTGGGTGCCAAAATTTCCTCACTTAAGAACCTAAAATGTCTAAACAATTAGAGCCTAATCCTCTCTGGGTTTCCCCACTGAGTTCAGAAGGGACTGATGTGTGAAGACATGACTGGACAATTGGCCAGAATCTTCTAACCCACACTGGTGCTCCTCGGTACCCCGGGACATTGGCCTCACCCAGGCTTCCCAAGTCAGCACTTCCAGGGTTTGGCTGAAGGCAGATCCTGGCAGAAAGCTAGCAGCTGGCAGAACAGAAACGGAACCTCCCCTGTACTTCTTCTCTGCCTTAGGAATGATATTCTCCCCCTTATCTAACTCCATCCTTGGAGTAGCACTTGGGACTAATTATAGCAATAAAATTTAATTAGCAATTAATTTCACCAATTGTATCATGCACATCAAGGTATTAATGGTGCCTTTTCCTGGTTGGAAATTTTATTACAACGTCAAGTGTGACGACAAGACAACCAGACATCCTAAAGAAAGAGATTAAAAACACCCTCACGGGACTGACTAGAAGCAGCACTGCCCTGACCCAGCTACTGAGGCCTGGACATTTGAGATGAAACTCTTTGAAAGCAAAGAATAATGTTAGGGAATGGTTGTTTTTTATCCTCTGCTGACCATCAACCTAGACTGAGGAATATTCTGACACAAAGAGAAATATTCATGAAGGTGGGCTGAAAAAGGAGAGATTAGTGCTTTCTTCCCAGGTAGGAAGCTCACGAAATTGAAGAACTCAAGAACCAACCCCGGTGATCACAGGAGAGAAACAGTGGAGAATCCTGGAAGAATATACGTGCATCTAAGATTCAAGAAGTAGACAAGAACTCAGTTACTGTGCTTCTCACAAAGAGAAGCATCACATTTGCTTTTGTCTTCTAAACACTTGTCCAATGACCTAGACTTAGCAGTAGCTAAACAGGAAGAAGAAGGAGCATGTCTTTAAAGGATGAAAGAACAAATCACGCCCCTGACACAGCACCTTAAATGTTAATAATTTAAGAAAATTAAAACCTAGCTAATTAGAACATCCAGTAAATCAGTTAGAGATGTAGGCTTAAAAGTTAGAGATGTAGGCTTAAAAGTCTGCATCCTTCCTAGTGCATGGTAAGAGCTGTGTATGCCCCCTCCTTTCTGCAGCCCAGCACCTGAAACAGGTTTAGCACTAAGTTGGTTCTCGATAAATTTCTGAGTAAATAAATGGCCAGATCAACATTAAGGAGAAGAGAAACTCCCTATCATCAGAAATATATTAAGTTTGCACATGTTTGCTTTTCCTTCTTTACTTACCCTTAGTACTCTGTTATAACAAAATAAATAACTAAAAGGTACGAATTTCAGTCAATCTTGAATTTTGTTTGAATCATCTAAGAACTTTGCATCTCCATCTCTCACTTCTATCCAATATATACATTTATACTTACCTGTACATTACATATGTCTTCAATAAATTTGTTGCTTTTTTCTTTTTCTTTGGAAACCTTTCCATAGAATAATTAGATATTTTGGTTTCACATTATTACAGCCAAGTGTGCAGTAATTAAAAAGATGATTTCAAATGATATTTACATTTAGCAACATGTACTAACTTTGCCATATGTTTCCTGCCCTTGTCAAATTGTTTATGTGACACTTTCTCTGCACACAACAGCTTTGTTCCTCATGGCTGAAGTCACATACCACAAAAACAAACAGAATGCAAAGCAGAAAGAAACTGCTGAAGGAGCTCACCTGTGCAGAATGCAGTGTCTTACACTGAGATTGCACTGAATTAATTTCAGAATTTGGAGCCAACAAGGGTTCTTCAAAGGTCCCTTTCATGAGCCATCAGTAGAGTGCGCCCAGATCCCAGAGGAAAGTAGAGGAAGAAAGATCTGCCAGATGTGTGAATATGCCGGTGAGTTCATGTCATATGTATACACACATACACCTTTAGCCCTTAAAAGATACCACCAAAAATATCAAAAGTAGCTAACTTTAGAGTCTGGTGAGATAGAGACAGATTTCACTTTCTACATTTCCAGGTTGATTATATATTTCCTTTCAAGGATAACATGAGGATGATATAATAAAATAAAGTCCATATGCCAAGGCCTCTTGAATTAACCTGATTATTACAATTTGCAGCTAGCTTTTATACTGAGTAGATGCATTATGTGGAGAAAGACTCTCCATATTCAAAAAATATACTTTTAATTCACATGTCTACTCATAAAAGAAGGGAAGGACAACTATTACCTAAAACAGAAGCTAAATTTCCACTGCCCTGACTAGAATAGGGGTGAAAAAGGAAGAGCTTTCCAGTGGGTACTTGTCCCTGTCCAATTAATGAGAGGATGGTGCTTCCTTTGGGTGACTTTGGAGAACATAAAACAGCAGCATTCACTGAATGTCTTGTCATAGACTGGAAAAATAGTCTGTGGACACTCATTTAAATGATAATTTAGTCACAGCATTTATAGTACGATCTGCCAAGAAAGTGTGGCACGCACAGGTCACTTAGTTTTCAGACTCCCCAAAGACAAAGTAAACTCATTCTGACAAAAATTAAACATATCTGTAGAGTGAACAGCATCTTGTGTCAGGGCATTCTGCAGCACTGGAAAAGCATATACTTAGCATTGGGCTGCTTTGGGGGAGTTACTTTACAAAAATGAGGAAGACAGAAGAATTTAGCTGATTGATTTTTACTAAAAACTTCAGGCAATTCTATGGGGAGCACTGAAACTGGTTTGGCCATTCAGAACTGTACCCAGTCTAGCCAAAGTGGCAAGAGCTGTGATGGTTGATCCTGATAATCAACTGACTGGGTTAAGAGATTCCAACAGATTGATAAAGCACATTTCTGGGAGGGTTTGGAAGGATGCTTCCAGAATGATTGCAGGAAACTGAAGAGGGCTGTCTGCCATGATTGTATGTGGCCCCTCCAATAGATTTGCAGCCTGGATGAAACAGTACTGGAAAGGAAAAGGAAGCAAGGCTGCACTCGCTAGCTATAATCCTGCAGCATGGGCGTCTGTTGTTACTGCTGTTGCCTGGGAACAACAGATCTCAGTGTGCTCAGCCTTTGAAAGGGGACACGCCCGCTGATCTCCTGGGAGCCCCCAGCACTTCAGCCTCTCATGAGGCTGCATCAAGGCCTCTGATCCTGTGACCTGATCTAACAAGTCTCCTTTTATAATTATACACAGGAATTAGTTTTCTTTTTCCTTTTCCACCATTTTGTGTAAAAAACTAGGGAACCCTTTGTGGGATATTGGTGTCATACTGTGTGAACCCACTACCTACCAGGATCAAGATCTAAATGCTCTCCTGCCTTTTTAAAAAAAAAATATATATATTTTTAAATATTTATTTTTGAGACAGGATCTCACTTTGTAGTTCAGGCTGGCCCTGACCTCACTATGGAGCCCAGACAAACCTCAAACTCAGCAAATTCTCCTGCCTCTGCCTCTTGAGTGCTGGGATTACAGGTGTGAGCCGCCATGTCCAGCATTGTCCTCTTTTTTTTTTTTTTAACATTTCCAAGCAGCAGATATTCTATTACATCAACACAAAATTGACTAAGCCATTAAGAGTTTAGATGTTCTGTGTAGAGGGCACTAGAGTGCCATTCTCACTAAACCTTGGGAGCTAAATATTTTATGGTTTTCAAAGGATGATAGCTTCTGCTGACTCATGATTCTCTCTGCAAAACTTGTCTTCAGTAGAGAGAGCTGCTACATTCACTGTTGTACCTCTCTGGTTACTGCTGGATACAGATGTACTTTCTTGTTTAGCTTTCTCTAGAGGAGCAGAGCAGCACCTCAACCACTCACAGGGAATGAATTCATAGTAACTAACATTAACCCCTTGTATGTGGTGACCTAATTCTTTTCCAC
The DNA here is from genome assembly GCA_004025085.1 of Thryonomys swinderianus. Taxonomy (NCBI): domain Eukaryota; kingdom Metazoa; phylum Chordata; class Mammalia; order Rodentia; family Thryonomyidae; genus Thryonomys; species Thryonomys swinderianus. The sequence goes on from PVIC010040585.1 coordinate 12,325, forward strand.
CAGTTACACCTCAACACTTCAGGGACCAAGCTGTTATCATCTTTGAGGAACAAACATATCGAAGCCATAGCATGTATCTGGTACTGACAGATCTCTTCTCTTTCTCACATTCTAATCTCTCAAATCATATTAGACATAGTGTTAAATAGTAGTTTAAAATCTCTTGGGCTGTGGATTTTGAGACTATTTGGTTCTAGAAGTTCAGAATGAATGACAATAAAAATACAAAGAGGAAATAGTATTAATGAGAAAGAGCACAACATTCCCAAACTCAATTAAGTTCTCTTAAATGTTTCAGATTAGTTGAATGATGTTGGCAGTAGACATTATTTCTTAGTAGTAATGAGTATTACAATGAGTAGTGCTGTTTGTGTCTAGGGACTTGGCTCTGCTCCTTTGCCAGTCACAAAATCCTGGTATTTCAGGAAGCTGTGTGTTCTCCATACCAGTGCCTAGCACTAGGAACCAGAATCCTGAGGACTATTCTCAAGTTGTCTGTGTATATATGAAAAGTAAGTGTATGGAGTGATGACATTTGAAATCGCACCTATGAATAATATCAGAAGCAAAAGAATTTTGTTATTCATTTACTGAGTTCCTGCCACACGGCAGGCAATTATACAGACATCACAGCAGGTGTTTGTACTTAGACTTAATCAAGGGGTTTAAAATTGAGTCAGCACAGCCACCATGCAGACACTGAATATAGCTGAAGAAGGAGCGAGCTGGTCCTGTTACAGACCTTCTCTTCCTTTTAAGCTGTTATGTGGACACAGTTTCTCTTCAGAGAACAGTTTTAAAATCTCCCTGTACTTTTGTGTTATGTGGAATGATATGAATGAGTACCTTCACTATGTGAAACCTAACTCTTTAAAACAATACATCTCTTAAAATGTAGAAATGTTTGTTTTATATGTTAAGAGTTAGAGCAGTCCATTTTGCTTCAGTAAATCCTAACTTTTCACCACCCTAAATTCAATTAATTCATTTTTGTTTTTGCTCTGGGGGATTGCTGTGGAAAGGGAGTGGGGAATGGATATATCAAATGAGGGTAATGTAGTGAGGGAGGGTACAACTCATCAATGTCTTAGAGGAGATAGTTTCAGACATCCACAGGAATTCCAATACTACTGGATCAAGAATCTTGATTACAAGTACCAGAAACAAAATGTTTAAAATCATAAAATTAAAATATGCTGTATTTGACAGAAATATGTTGGAATAATGCAAAAAATACAAAATGGCTAAGAAAACAGGAAATAGGGTCTCCAGAACCACATCCAAAACTACAAGATAGGACCAACGCCAAATCTGGGCACCGACACAGGACATAGCTGTGCTGGCCGCACCTAACATAGACAGCTCTTACTGCGGGAGCTCCCCTCAGAAGCTGGGGAGCTTCTTCCACTTCCACAGCCCCAGAACAAGTTTCCTCTCACCTCTGTCTCTTTATTCAAGGAATTCTAGAATGACTTCCCTTAATGGGGCCAAAAATACTGAAGCTCTACATTGTACAACTTCTACAGGGATATGGGCTCTGCTGCCCAGCATAGTTTATATAACAGAAATACCACCAAATGAAGGAGGCAACTCAGAGAGGTGGACTAAAGCACATGACACATTTTTCCTAAAGCACCAAGAAACTATAGCTCCCAGAAGACATTCCGCTTGTGCTATATGCTTTCATGACTTGAAAGTAATATTCTTCCATATCTTCAGCTCTTATATTCCTAAGTCTCAGGCAGACCATTCTCATAATTAGTAAGCTCTAATTAGTAAAGGCTCTACAATTTAAAGGTGATTTTGGCTTTATTAAATTTAATGTGCCTTATCAAGGACAAAATACTAAAATGATCTGTGTTTAAGATACAAATACTGTGCTCTCTGAAATTAATACTAAAGAGTATCCTCTGTATTTTCCAAGGGTAACTATTCATTATTCATTCAGATTGTATTACTTTTACAGAACAACATGACAATTATCTTACGCTAGTTACACAAAGCAAACTGAAAAGCCAAATGGGATTCCTACTGAATATTATAATAGACAGGATCCAATAAAATCCTTATGATCTTGTAATGTCCATTGGTAACTCAATTAAAAATTATGAGACAACCGACTCAAGTGAGTTATATGAGCATGACAAAAGAGCTTGTCATGCCAAAAGAGATTCAACTCCATTTAGTGCCTCACTAATTGTTTTTTCCTGTATATCTGTCATCTGCTGTGAGATTCCCAGAAAGGAGGTGCATAACTACCAGCTGGTAGATGAGTACAACCCTGGCCACAGATCCAATGTCTGTACTCACTATTCTCTGAAATGTCCTCACTATTCTTTCCCTTTGTCTCAGAGAAGCCTTTGTTTTGAAATTCAACAGCCATTTATCTAGAACAGGGAAAGTTTCTCTTCCAATTTTCTTCTTTTTTTCAATTGAATTCTTCATTGGTACATTTTACATACAGCTGACAGTCACACTCAACACTGGAATTTGTACCAGTAGATGACATGAGTTAATTCTCATTTTTAAGCCTTAGTTTTTCTTCCTAGGAATATGCATATGCCAAGATGGCAGGAGATGGACACCATCTATAGGCAAAGGAATCCACTGGGGAGTTCACTCACATCCTTAGGGAATGAATTGGGGTCAAGAGGTTAAAGAAGGAGTCCTAAACTTCAGGGCCATGTGTGTGTGCACAAACGTGGGAACATGCAAGTTTATACATGCACATGTGTATTTCCCTTTTTAACTTAAGAGTTCATGTCAAGGAAGAAGTTGTGACAAGAAAGATGGGATTAAGAAATCCAGATTCTGAATCCAACTCACTACTGAATCTACTTTTCCACACTATCAGAACTATGGCAGTGGTACAGAGGGTGCGGTACTGCTCTACCCTGACATTCCATTCAACGTTGACCAACTAGACACTTAAGCTATGAGATAAATGGGTAACCTGACAACTTTACACCTTCACAGCTGGCCCTTAAAAGCCTGATTTCCCTTCTCCAAAAGGACTCCTACTAGCTACCTGCCTCTAGCACCCAGGGAGCCATTAGTCCCTGACCCACAGGCTGGATGGGAGTGGGCTCCAGCTGAGAAAGCAGTGCATAGTACTAAGGGGTTCCTAAAATGCCTTCTAACACTCAGGCTCTGTAATTCAAAAATCCAGCTGTTAGAAAAAGAACTGCAGCTGTGCCAAATCACCAGATGAAACAGAAAATGCATGCAAACTTCTCTGAGAGGGCGGAGCCTGAAGATTTACTCTCTGAAACAATACTCCAGCTACAGAGTGACAAATGGCAAAGACACTTCCCAGGGAAGCACTCACCTCTTCCAGGCAGGGCAGTCTCTTTGACTTTTCCTTCTGTCTCCATGGCAGCCACTTCAACATGACTATGGCTGGGCTTCCTGTACAACTCTTCTGTTTAACTTGATAAAAGTAAAAACTAAAATGCACAGTATTGGTACAAATTTAACTCTTGCTCTAAAGCAATTTTTTTTTTTTTTGAGACAGGGTCTCGCTTTGTAGTTCAGGCTGGCTCTGACCTCACTATGTAGTCCAGGCAAGCCTGGAACTCAGCATTCCTCCTGTCTCTGCCTCCCGAGTGCTGGGATTACAGGCGTGAGCCACCACGCCCGGCACTGTATCTAAAGCAAATTTTAAGAGCGCTATTTCTTCAATTTTCTGACAAACATTAACACCATTTAATGGACCAAATGCAACGTGGCTAAATTTATCAGATGGCTTGACAGTAGAAAGATTGTAAAATAGGACCCATTTTAATAGCTAAATCTTCAGGATACTGAATTATTTGAGGACTTTCACTAAATAAAAGTATAGCACTGGATGTGTTTATCTTTTGTCCTCATTGTTTTCCTCCTGGTTTTAAAGAGAGGGACTGAGAGCACACATTCTGGGTCCAGCACAAATTTCATCACACGAAGTAGCCAATACTAAAGTCTTCTTTCTTCCTCATCTGTCATTTCTCTCCCAACTAATAGCCACAAATGAGAGCTTGCCAGATGTGGTGGCACACACCTGTAATCCCAGCACAGGCAGGAGGATTGCCGAGTTCGAGGCTTACATGTGCTACATAGTAAGCTGAGGGCCAGCCTGAACTATGAAGAGAGACCCTGTCTTAGAGAGAATGCTCAGCTAACAGGCGTCCATCCATTCTACCTGAACACATACACAGAACCCCCCTGACTGCTGCCTCTAAACCAGGGGCTCCTAGGAGTAGGAGGTGGTTCATACTTGATTTGATGGCATATTCAAAGCTTTTCCAAA
>PVIC010040586.1:0-16609 GCA_004025085.1 Thryonomys swinderianus
TAGAAAGAAATTTTTGCAAATTGTTATTATTATTATTGATACAGGGTCTCACTTTGGAGTTCAGGCTGGCTCTGAGTTCATTGTGTAGCCCAGTCAAGCCTTGAATGCAGCAATCCTCCTGCCTCTGCCTCCCAAGTGTTGGGATTACAGCCGTGAGCCACTACACCTGGGATTGTGTTATGTGGTACTGATTGCTGGTGGGCGTGAGTCATCATGCCCTGTATTGTATGTGATTACCTGGGATTTAACTGAGGACCTTGTGCTTGCTAGGCAGGTGCCAGAACCACTGGAAAGGTTAAAAAACAAACAGTTCAATTTGACCGTGCTATTTCCCTGCTGGGCATGTTACCAAAAGAATTAAAAGCATTATACCACAATAATATGTGCACACCTATGTTATGCAGACACAGTTTTAATAGCTAAATCTCAGAAACAGTTTATGTGGCCATCAACTGGTGGCTAGGTAAAAGTGACGTGGCTTTTAAAAAATAAAGTGGAGTACTATTCAGCCATGGAGAATGAGAAACTAGAGACATGTATAGCTAGATGGATGTACCTTGAGGCCATACTCTTAAGTGAAATAAATATGACATGCAAGTGTAAATACTGTATTGTTTCTCTGGTGTGAGAAACTGAAAGTGTGAATGAGGACTGAAATGTATAATAGATATTGTGAAATAGTAAGAACATATTCAAAGGGGAAAGGGAATGGGGAGGGGGTGGGGGAAAAGAAAAAAAGTGGGAAAATAAGAAAAGAAGGAAAAATAGAAACAAAGCTTTTGTAAATTGAGAGTGGTGAAGGGATGGAAGGTAGGGAAGGGAAATGGGAAAAACCAGAACCAAGATGTATCATGTACAGGTGGAAATTCCCAATGACAAATGTAGAAGTAAAATGTACCAATAAACTTTTAATGAATTTTTAAAAAAAGGCTACAGAAGTAAATGTTCCAACAATAGGGTAGCAATTTCGCACATAAAACATTAAGACATATAAAATTCCAAATCACCACAATCCAAAAAGAACTTCTCCATGACAGATCATACTCAGAATCCTAGAAGTCTAATAAAAGGTAGAATCTTAAAATCAATTATAGAAAACCAACAACTCATCTTAGAGATACATTCATTAGAATTGTTAACAGACTTGCCGGGCATGGTGGCTCATGCCTGTAATCCCAGCACTCGGGAGGCAGAGACAGGAGGATTGCTGAGTTCGAGGCTTGCCTGGGCTACATAGTGAGCTCAGGGCCAGCCTGAACTACAAAGTGAGACCCTGTCTCAAAAAAATAAAAAATTAAAAAGAATTGTAACAGACTTTTCAACACAAACCTTAAGAGCAGGAGACCTTGGGGAAAAAAAAGAAATAATCTTACAAGGATATCATAATATAGTTTCTCCTGTTTCAGAATTTTTTTTTCTGAAGCCAGATATAATTACATTTTAGACATTGTTGTCAAAATATAATAAATTGAAGACTCATTAGTAAAATGAAGAATTGCCTGATGGTAAATGCTTTCTTCATGTACCCTTGTAGGTATATTATTAGGTGTACAGTTTTGGGTATACTTAATAAAAAAGTTTCCTGTTTTATTTGTCTAATGTCACATGGGTTGATTATTTACAAGAATTCTCAGTTTAATATTGTAGGGAATCCGTAGGGATCAAAGTCTAGGAAACAGGTTCCCCTTGCCTAACTTGCACATTTCTTCTAAATACTTTTGAATAAGTTAAATGATCCTTTATGGCAAACTCACATCCATGGTTTCATGAGCAGCAGGACTCTTATGCCTACTTTCTAGGCTTCCCCACCTTCCATGTATCACGGTCACTCATATGAATTGATAGTTAAACTTCTGCATTACTCAGATTCTTGTTGACAGAAATGCCAGTCATGATTTGCAATCTCAGGCAGGCAGACAAGTGTGTCACTCAAATTAGCCTGTTACTTGTCACCATGTGTGCACATGCGAAGTGCTTGGGGGACTCCCCTGATCTCCTTGAGCTTTACTTTCACCGCTGTGAAAGGGTGGAAACAGCCTGTATTTCTGAAGGTCATGAGGATCAAATGAGATAATTCCTGAGTAATTGTGAGTAATTCCTGCATACAAATGTCAGAGAGGCCGCCTTCCCTTCTCTGCAGTCCTGGGAAGATGTTTCTTGTTCTGTCCAGAACTCACATTTATTACTTGCATTTGAACGTGGGCCTGTGCAATTGTACTGTTTTGTGATTTCCTCATAAGTCTATTCTGAACTTACCTAAAATATGGGAACACCAAAGAAAGTGCTCACCTGAAGCAATGAAAAGGGAATCATTTGGGTTTAATAGAACCAAAGGGAAAATTATTGTTGCTTAGAATTTTCATAAAGTAGTGAACATTTTTATTGTTGCCCAGGACTTATTGCTCACAGTGTGGCCTTCCTGAAAAATCACCTGACTTTCAACAGGCAGCATTGATAAATGGCATGGTTACTTTTAGTCCTCAAAAAACCATACAAAAGAGATTCTTGTGTTCATAATTTTACTCAAAAAAACTATATAGAGTTATTAAATAGAGTTTTGGAGATGAATAATAACGTAATCATACGAGAATATTGCATATTCTTTGCGACAGCTAGAAGCATATAATAGTTCAGTTTCAATCTTCTTCCTTTAATATCGTATCATAAGTGTTTTGCATGTCATAATATTTTCTACCTGCTTATAAAGGGTTAAGTCCTATTCCATTTATTTCATGTATCATAATTTTAAAAGTATTCTATTCCATTTATTTAACATATCACAGTTCTCTAAACATCTCCTATTTGTTAGCAATAGGTTGTTTCTATACTGTAATTATCTAGGATTTGCCTATTATTTTTCCCATAGTGTTTGGGTTCTGTTAAATTATTTTTTAGGATAACTTTGCAGAAAGGGATTACTCTTCAATGAATGGGAATAACTTTCAATTATTTCACACTCACATTATATTATTATGCCATAATGTGCTCCACCCTACCCAACCTAAAATAATGTATTCATCCTATAATGGACTATAAACCTCCAAAATTGTGAGCCAAAGGAAACTTCTTCTCTGTATAACTTGAGTATCTCTGGTATTTGGTACAGTGGCAGAAAGCTGACTGACACTGTAGTGGAGGCAATAATTCACACAGGAGATCTGATAAGGCTTGATGTAAATACTTCCTGAGGGGAAGTGGAGTTCACTTTAAGTCCCCCGCATAGGGGTTCTAGTAAAATGTTGCACTATTCAAGACATCAAAACAAAATAACAAAATCCACAACGAAAATACCATATAACAGACTACATAAGTATTTGGAATCATTTCTAACACCCTACAAAGGGCTTCTGTGGAACAGGGCAGGTAGTAAATATTTCAGACACTATGAGTCATATAGACTTTGTTTCAAGTATTCAAACTACTGGAGGCAAATACAAAGAAATGAATATAGTTGTGTTCCACTAAAATTTTATTTACCAAAAGAGGCAGTGTCTGTCCACATTTTGCTTGAAGGCTGTAGTTTGCTAGTCCCAAACACAGAAAAAGCAAATTACATTATTCAAAAAGTAGCAAGACAGCACTCAGGAGGCAGAGGCAGGAGGATTGCTGAGTTTGAGGCTTGTCTGGGCTACATAGTGAGCTCAGGGCCAGCTTGAACTACAAAGCGAGACCCTGTCTCAAACAACAACAACAACAACAAATAAGTAGCAAGCTGACTAAATTCTTTCTTAGGTTTTCGGCTTTACTTAATATTTCTTAGAAATGTTTATTGTACACACCTTAAGTTATAGTCTGTGCTGGTAACTGTTTAACAGTTGGTTCTCTTGAGGGCTATAAAAGCTTTGATGTGTAGTTTGACAATTTATGATATCTGTGGTATAAATGAATCTATCATGGCTATCAGTATGACTGAACCAAGGGTGAGGAGGTTGTGCTTTGGGAGCTGGCCCCAGCACAGTAGTAGACTACTAAAGTAGTAGACTACTAAAACTACTTCTCCATGACATAGAGTTATACTTTGGAGTGACTAATCATGAAGCTCTGGTATGTTGGCGACTCCTTTGGGAAACTGAGTTTGCTCTATAATTAGAGATAATTTTACAGTGAAGAAGTCAGTGGTCTACGGACATGATTTTGGCAATGTACACTTTTAGATACATTGGCTAGGCTAGATTACAATAACATTTTTTTCTGCTTTTTTCCTACTGTCTTTTGTTTTGTGCTTTATTTATACTTCAGGTTTCTCATCTAAAAGAAGACATGTGGTATTTGTGTATCTGATTTATTTCATTAACATTATGGTCTTCAAGTGCACCCACTTTCCTACAGTAATAATTTTGTTTTATCGTCTTGCTCAGTATTGATCTCCCAGTACTTTTGCTGAGCTTATAATCATCTTTAGTTGTCCAGTTGCTCCCCAGCTCTTAGGACAGCCAGTAAGGTGAAGAGAGAGTAAAGCCTTGTGTGTGGGAGTCACTGTGACGCTGGGCTCACTGTTATTTGCTTTCTGAACTCATAGGCAGCTGGTCCAGGGCTTCCATCTCAGTCTACTGAGAGCCATTTTCCTAAGAAAATTATGGTCTTTAACATACAGCTCATTTGTTTGTTTTGTCTGTAACTTACATGGTATGTGTTCACCAAACAATACACACTTTGTCATGCTTGAAATGATATTTCATTTAATGAATGTTACATTTCTTCTGGCAATCTTAATAAAATTGTATCAACAGTTGGGTTATTTGCTCAATCTGGAAGAAACATTAATAGTCAGAGCCCTTATTTTGCCCTTAAAAATGTGCTCTTCACTGTGATTAAGAAGGCTGTTTAACCTGCTGAGGAGCACCTCAGGGACAGCTTATCTCGCAGTGTCTAGGGCACCAGCACCGAGTCAGAGTGAAGCGGGGCCACCTCTGACAGCCCCACACACCTGCAGGAGAGATGTCAGCCAGACTGTATTCTCGGCTGGAGAGGTGACGAGGCAAGAAGTTGCCTCTCAGCTCGCCTGGGGTATTGGAGGAGGAGAAATTAAAAACCCTGAGAGTTTACCTTTTGTTTTCTTGTTACACATGGTATATTCTTTTTTCTCACTTCCTGAAGAGTTCATGTTTGCAAAATATAATTGGCACATGTACATATCATATCTTGATAGGTTTATTTCCCCTTTCACTGTCAGTTAGAGGCTGCACACAGTTCTCACAGGCTTCCCAGTGCCTGCTGAGTGGGCTCTGCGCAGGCAACGGGCAGCATGACTGTTCACGTGAGAGTAACAAGACAGAGTCTTACATAACTCGACATGATCACAGGAGTCATGTCCCACCACCTGTGCTGCTGGATTGGCTAGAATCCTGTCCCATGACACATCTACATTTGGTTACAAATGACCATATTAACAAGAAACCAATGGTCAATTCTTACCAAGTAGAAAAAGAAAAAAACATCTCTGGCCATGACAATAAAATACACATATATACACCTTTTGGTTTTAGATGTCCAATAACCCATGTGCCAGGTAGCATTCAATGCCAACCTTGAATGCTAACAGGAAGACACTGGGCAGCAGACTCTTCCAAGATCATAACTTGCTATTGGAATAACTTGGAACAGAAGATCAATTGAAACCATGGCAAAGGTAAATAGAGCTGGGTCTACCTCCCCTCCAGATGGAGGCTGGGGCTGGATGATTGTGGCTGGCTGTTTTCTTGTTACCATCTGTACCCGGGCAGTCATCAGGTAGGTGGGATTTTCTTCTTGATTTATTAAGATGACCTGGCATGTCTTGTCTTGTGAAAGTGTGTGTGTGTTTCTTTGACTATTCAGATCTTTTCTTTTACAAGTTCTGATACTCATGTGTCCTTGATAGTAATCTCTATCTGCTAAAATCTGCTGTGTGTTAGAATGTTTAGGAGTGTGAAGATATCTTTAGACTAGATATTTAGATATTTTTTGACTATTTCAGGCATTTATTTTCATATGCAACTTTAGAAGATGTGGAAGAGTATGATACATGTTACTTTTTCCTCTCCATCTCCCCTATCATTAACATGAAATATTAAATCCATCATATGTAAAATATCATGGGAAATGTTCCAGTTTGTTCATTAGAGGGGAAATTTCTTCCTCAGTGTATTTTTATAGAAAATTGAGGACTTACAGTGGGGAGACTAATTTACTGATTTTCTGGCAGAAATCAAAGTGAAAATGTTGATAATAATTATTGATAGTAATTCACACTCATCAGTATCTTACATGGCTTGTCTTGCTTGGCCAGACATTGAAGCTCAATTTTCTTTCGGAAATTTAGCTCAGTGGTTTGGGCGCCGGCCTCGCAAGCACAAGGTCCTGAGTTCGATCCCAGTAACCACATACAATGCTGGATGTGGTAACTCACGCCCACCAGTAATCAATACCACATACCACAGTGCTGGGTGTGATGGCTCATGCCTGTAATCCCAGCACTCGGGAAGCAGAGGCAGGAGGACTGCTGAGTTCAAGGCTTGCCTGGGCTCTATAGTGAGCTCAGGGCCAGCCTGAACTACAAAGCAAGACCTTGTCTCAAAAAAAAAAAAAAGAAAAAAAAAGAAAAAGAAAAAGAAAAAACCAAACAGAACAAAATGCAGAATCTAATGAGTCTCATCCTTACTGCCATAGGCTGGAAGTCTGGCATCTGTTTTTAGGTTGTGAGTTTGTTTCAATTTCAGTTCAACTGGTATTGATTCTTTTTTCAAAGAACATAGAAAGTATTTATTCCTGCTTTTATTGATATGTCTGTGATGCATAATAAGTAACATTCATTTTGGAGAATTAGTAATAATAGGAAATGATGATCTTTTAACCTTTTCCTTAGCCTTTCCCTCTCTCTGCTTCTCCATGTCACTTTTATCTCTAAAACCTGTACCTCTCTAATTTCTTACATTGCTTTTTTTTTCCTCTTTAAATTATTTCTATTTTGGGATGTTCATGTAAGAAAAACCATTCAATGTTTAGCCTGTGTATGCTTTATTTCACTTAATATTATAGTCTCCAAATCCATCTATTTTCTTACAAATGACTCAAATTTATTCTTCTTTATGGTTGAGCAATATTCTATTCATCAGTTAATGGGCATTTGGCAATTTTCATGTTTCAGCTATTGTGCATTGAACTACTAACGTAATATCAAGCATTCACTGAGCCAAGGATCTGTGCTAAGTGCCTCCAAAAGGACAGAGATGTTGGACACCACGTTACAGGCTTAGGCACAAATCACTGAAGTACAAGAGATACTAAATATAAGTTTATGTAAATGCAGAATCTAAAAATAATGCTGATTGGAGGATAAGTTTTTTTGTTTGTTTGTTTGTTTGTTTGTTTTGAGACACGGTCTTGCTTCGTAGTTCAGGCTGGCCCTGAGCTCACTATGTAGCCCAGGCAAGCCTCGAACTCAGCAGTCCTCCAGTCTCTGCCTCCCGACTGCTGGGATTACAGGCGTGAGCCACCATGCCCTGCAGAGAATAAATTTTGACAGGCTTTCTAGAGAAGTTGATCCTAAGGGAGTTTCAAAGACCAGGAAGGATTTGACCTGGCAGAAATCAAAGTGAAAATGTTTTGAGCCTTGTCAATGGCGCATGCTTCATCTGTTACTGGCTTGGTGGTCACGTTGAGCGTCCTCCTCCCCTGAGTAAGTGCCAGGGGTTTCAGTGGAAACCAGAAAAGAAAGCTGTGACTAGCAGCAAAGACCTGCTAGCAGAAATGCAGACAGAAGGGCACAGATGATGGCTAAAGTTACATGAGAAAAGTGAGACAATGCTTTGGAACCCAAACGCCATGAACATGGAAGCAGCCAGAAGGCTGGAGATGAGAATGCTGGGGCATGATTTGTTCAGACAAGTAAGCAGCACCTGTTGAGGGAGCAACTCTCGTCATTTTTAAATAGAAAAATGTACTTAACATGAAACATCATGCATTCTGGCGGTAAATTCAGACAGTTTGGAAATAAGTAAGTCTTTTTCTCCTCATTTCTCAAATTCCAGTTTCAGTGCCTAAAGTCAACCTTGTCAGTGGTTTCTTGGGACCAGTCCAAAAGCTAAAAAAAAGCAAAAAATCCCCACCTGACATTAACATATAAAAGCTGATTCTTTTTAGTTACATTGACGGGGTAATATACTCTCTTACCTCTAACATCTGAGTCAGGGAGGACTGAACAGAAGAGCAACTATGGGCAGTCTTCTTTTTCTCTTTTTTCCACATGGTCATTGTCAGGAAAATGGTTGGTTGGTACAGTGAGCAATGATCTGGCTGGAATGCTTGGTCCTCTGTGGTTTTTAAACAGCCCTGCCTGTTACTGCCCTTAGAGCAAGTTTGGGCTCAGAATGGAAGCATAGCCTCTCTTTGGGGTGATAGAACTTTCTTTCTTGCTCCTCCCTGGTTGCTCCCTTGTGGCTACACATCCTCTGCTAACTCTAAGCCTCACCTCCCACGGATCAAGATTCCACTAGCACTTGGTGCAGGGGTGCATGTTTAGTGCCTCATTTGGGGGAGTAGCGAGAAGGAGCAGGCCCTCATAGAAAGTGCACCTATCTCCTGTACCCATCCACGGCCTCTTGGTTCTACTGGATTCACCGCCACTACCCACATTCAAAGGTAAACTCCAAAGACTAAGAATTGAAAGTGTCAGCTGAGTACTGAGTTGTTTCATGTTTCAGAGTGCCAGGGTCTGTGCATCTGCGTAAGTAATGCACCCAGGAAGCTGACCCAGCTGTCCTGATTCAACGCGGTTCTCTCCCTCCTACTGCTAGCTCTCCTCCACTCACCTGCACACCCAGCAGCAACCGGAGAGGAGAGTGAGTGAAAACTCTGAGGACTGGGCTGCTGAAGCATGTGTGATGAGCTGGTAGCTAGAGCCACCCAAGATATGGATAATGTCTCACCACTGATCCAGTGGAAGTCCAGGGGATAATAAACACATATTTTGAAAATCTGTATTCCAATAAATTGGAAAATGTAGAAGAAATGGATAGATTCCTAGACACATATGAACTTCCAAAGTTGAATAAAGAAGATATAGAAATGTTAAACACCCCAATATCAATCTTTGAAACTGAATATGTAATAAAAAACCTACCAACAAAGAAAAGCCCTGGTACTGATGGCTTCACTGCTGAATTCTACAAAACTTTTAAAGAAGAGTTAATGCTGATACTTTTCAAACTCTTTAATGAAATTGAAAGGGAAGCAGTGCTCCCAAATTCATTCCTGGAAGCAACCACTACCTTGATTCCAAAAGCAGAAAAAGACCCAACAGAAAAAGAGAACTACAGGGCTGGGGATTTAGCTCAGTTGTTCTGGCACTGGCGTTGCAAACGCAAGGTCCTGAGTGTGATCCTGGTAACCACATACAATGCTGGGCGTGATGACTCAGGCCCACCAGCAATCAGTACCACATACCACTATAATATCAATATTCCTTAATGAATATTGATGCAAAAATCCTCAATAAGATATTAGCAAACAGAATACAGAGGGTTATTGAGAAAATCATACACCCTGATAAAGTTGGATTTTTGTCAGGGATACAAAGGTGGTTTAACATACATGAATCAATAAATGTAATACGCTGTATTAACACACGAGAGCAAAAACCATATGGTTATCTCAATAGATGCAGAAAATGCATTTGATAAAATCCAGCACCCATTCATGATCAAAACCCCATAGAAAATTGGAATAGATGAACTTTATCTCAGACTAATAAAAGTGATTTATGAGAAACCAGCATCATTCTCAATGGTTAAAAACTGAATCTTTCACACTAAAATCAGGTATAAGACAAGGATGTCCACTGTCAACCCTCTTGTTCAATAGAGTGCTGGAAACATTAGCCACAGCAATTAGGCAAGACAAAGAAATTAAAGGAGTAATAGATAGATAAGGAAGAAGTTAAAATGTCATTATCCAGCAATGACATAATTCTCTATATAGAGGATCCTAAAAACTCAACCAAAAGACTGCTAGACTTATCACCAAATTTAGTAGTGTAGCTGGCTGGATACAAGGTCAGTGCTCAAAAATCAATAGCCTTTGTATACACAAGAAACAGAGAAATAGGGGAGTCAATCCCTTTCACAATAGTATCCAAAAAAATGAAATATCTAGGAATCAATCTCACAAAGGAGATGAAAGGCCTCTACTCTGAAAATTATTATCACTCTGAAAAGGGAGATAGAAGTTATCAGAAAATGGAAAGACATCCGTTGTTCCTGGGGAGGAAGAACCAACTCCCACAACTATTATATAGATTCAATGCAATCCCTTTTGAAACCCCAACATTATATTTCACAGATACAGAGAAAATTATCCAAAAATTCATCTGGAATCACAAAAGACCTAGAATAGCAAAAGCAATTCTAAGCAACAAGAACATAGTGTGGGGGGTATTATGATCCCCAATTTGAAACTTTACTATAAAGCCATCATGATAAAAACTACATGATACTGCCAAAGTAACAGACCTGAGGATCAGTGTAATAGATCAGAAGATCCAGAAACAAACCCAGATACACTAAATAGCCTCATCTTTGACAAAGGAGCCAAATATCCTCAGCGGAGGAAATACAGCCTCTTTAACATATGGTGCTGGAAAAACTGGGCTTTAACCTGCCTTAGACTAAAGCTAGACCTATCTCTGTCACCGTGTACAAAACTAAAGTCAAAGTAGATTAGACACCTAAATGTAAAAACAGAAACTCTAAACCTGCTGCAAAACAGGTTAGGTAAAACTCTTGGAGACATTGGCTTAGGGAAAGACTTTCTGAACAGAACCTCTGTAGCATGAGAGCTAGTGGAAGAATTTAACAAATAGGATCTCTTTTTATTAAAAAGCTTCTAAAAATAAATGTAAAAATAAAAAAATAAAAAGCTTCTGCACAGCAAAAGAAGCCACCAGCAGAGTGAAAAGACAACCGATGAATTGGAAAAGAATCTTTACCAGCTGTTTCTCAGACAAAGGCCTACTAACTAGAATATATAAAGAGCTTTACAAAAAATCAGTCCCCCAAATTTAAAGACTAAATTCAAAAATGGCAGCTGAAATGAACAGACACTTTTCAGAGGAAGAAGTAAAAGCTGCCAAGGAGCATATGAAGAAATGCTCAACACTGCTGGTCATTCAAGAGATGCAGATGAAAACAACACTAAGATTTCATCTCTCTCCATAAAGAATGGCTGCTATCTCAAAACTAGCCAGCCGCAAATGCTGATGAGGCTGTGGAGAAAAAAACAAACAAACCCTTTTTTGTGGGGAAAAAAAAACCCTTCTCCACTGTTGATGGAAATGTATACTGGTACAACCTCTATGGAAGTCAGGGTGGAGATTCCTAAAAAAACTAGGATTATGGGGCCGGAGGGTTAGCTCAGTGGTTCCAGTGCCTGCCTCACAAGCGCAAGGTCCTGAGTTCGATCCCCAGTAACCACATACAATGCTGGGTGTGGAGACTCACGCCCACCAGCAATCAACCAGCAATCAGCACCACATACCACAGTGCCGGGCATGATGGCTCATGCCTGTAATCCCAGCACTCAGGAGGCAGAGACAGGAGGATTGCTGAGTTTGAGGCTTGCCTGGGCTACACAGTGAGCTCAGAGCTAGCCTTGAAGTACAAAGCGAGACCCTGTCTCAAAACAACAACAACAACAACAACAACAACTAGGATTAGAGGTCCCATTTGACCCTGCTATTGCCCTGGTAGGAATATGCACAAAAGAATTAAAAGAATAATATATTAGTGATATATGTGTACCCATGTTCATAGCAGCTCAGCTTGGGATAGCTCAGTCTTGGAAACAACCCAAATGCCCATCAGCTGTAGACTGGATAAAGTTGTTGTGGTTTTTCCATAAAATGGAGTATTACTCTGCCTTAAAGAACGACAAGTTTGAGTTATTTATACCCTAATGGATATGCCTTCAGAATGTACTCATAAGTGAAATAAATAGGTCACAGATGTGTAAATATTGTATCTGTTCTCTGGTATGAGAAAATGAAGATGTTAATGAGTTCTAGGATGTATGATGTAGAATGTAGAATGTGAAATAGAAAATATTGAAAGGGAAGTGTGGAGGAGGAGTGAGTAGTGAGGGGTAAAGAAAAAATGTGGTGGTAATAAAACATGGGAAACAAAGCTTATATATTTAGGCTGTGGGGGTTGTGGGGTGAGTAGGGAAACAGGAAAAAAATGAGAATTAAATTGTGTCATATACTGGTACAAATTCCCACCACTGAGTGTGATCATGATGTGTATAGACAATGTACCAATAAAGATAAAATTTAATTTTAAAAAAGAGATGGATAACTTCTCATCTCCATGTCATCGGCCCAAGCTCTGTCTCTGTTATCCAGGAGCTCTGAAAGTGTCTGGCTCAGAACTGGGAAACTTTTGATCTTTATGTAGCTCTTTCTTACTTATATCATGATGCAGACTATTGCCTATGCTTTACTTATAGTTTCTTTTCCCTAAGTAACTATTTTTTAACATTAGTATTTTTTCTCTCTCTACATACACATACTCGCTTGACCATATAAAACATTATGCTCACTGTAAAATAATTCAAAATGTATAATAAAATGATCATTTATAATCCCACCATTCATGCAAAATGATTGAGTGATTTTGGTGTGTGTGTTTTCAGGCTATTTCTACTTACACAAACTATGTTTCACAAAAAAAGGTAAGTTCTCACTATGAACTCTCTTATAGCTTACTTTCTTCACTTTCACTTTTTTGGGGGTTCCTGGAGATCAAACTCAGGACCTTGTGGTTGCTAGGCAGGTACAGTGTCACTGAGATATATCCCCAGCCCTATAGCTTTTTTTTTTTACTTAATATTATCTTGCAAATTCTTTTTGAAATCAACAGCACAACACAATCATTTGTAATACTTAATAATAAAGCCTTACATTTTATAGGTATGCCGTGATTTGTTCAACAAGTCCTGTATGTTTTGATTAGTTATAATATTTAGCTACAATAAGTAGTTCTCTAGAGTATATTCCTTTATATATAGCTATTATTATCATCAACATCATATAATTATTACTTTTGTATAAATTGTAGAAGAGAAATGTTTCTTTTTATGACTTGTTCTTTACTTTTTGAATTATGAGTTTTGCAACACTTTTTAGAAATTACAGACCTATTATCAAAATACTAGGATGACTATGTTTTTGACCTGCTATAGCATCTCCAAAGCCATGGTCTTCACACCCTTTTGGCTTTGGCAGCCCCTCTGATGGTTCAACACTTTTTCTTCTCTGCTCAGAATGATCCAAGGAGTTAGCTTCTGATTTCCCACTTACTATGACCCAGTCATTAGAATTCTTAAGCAATGGACCCCTGACTGAATAAAAACTTTGAAGTTCTGTTTCAATACCATGCTTATTTAGCTTTTGTATAAAATGCCTACATTGTGTGTTTCAGATGTATCTCAATTTTTTTTGTGGAGTTCCAGACATACTTTGGTCAGGATTATGCACAAACAGCATGGATCCATTCCATCATAGATTGTGTGACCATGCTCTGTGGTGAGTATAACTTACAGGAGCAAAGAGTTACTGACTACTTTTGAACTGTACATGACATAACCTTTGCCAAGGGCACACGACTTTCATTCCCAGTGAAATGGCTAAGGTCTCTGCTGACTGGGTCCAGAATGCTTTGAATCCGAAAGAACTGTAAGAAAGAAAAGCAGAACATGGGGGACCAGAAGTCTTTGCAAACCAAAGGCAAATTTTATTTTCACAGGCATACTTATATGGTGTTCAAGTACAAAGGATTGTGTCATCACAACAATATCCTTTCTATCCTCCTAACCTTCCTGTCCTTCCTGACCTTTCTATTTTTTCTCTCCTTTCCAACCTTTCTATCCGTCCTGTCCTTCCTGCTGATAAACTGTAGAATGTGGGCACAGCACATAGAGCAGGCTAATCTAACAACTGTATCTTTACTTACAGAACAACAACTGCAAGATAAGAATGTCATTGTAAAGTGTCTCAAAGACTCATCTGGCCAGCAGCGTTCTCTAAGAGGATGCTCCCATGAGGCTATCCTTCTGTGTGTTCGATCTTCCAAACACAAAGGACACCAAGTGAAGGACAGCTTGCATGACCAGACGTCCAAGATGAACTCCAAGAAAAGGCCAATGTTAAAAATTGGTTAGGACAATATGAAAAGATATATTTATTTAATAACAATAATATAGTATAGTATAATATATATATATATTATACTATATATAGTATATAGTATATGTGTGAAGAGAGGCAAATTTAACCAAACTTAGAATTAATGATCTAGACTGATACCAGAGGAGAGAGGTCATTAATACACTGAAAAGGATATACACCATTTGGTTCTTCCACACAGAGGTAGGTTACCAAACATCATACAACTTGTCCTGAATTAGGGAGTAGTTTATACCATAGTATATTCTTGATTTCTGTCTTCCAAATGCTAAACTTTCCTCATCCTCCAGTTACCTAAACAACAGCTAAACACCACCAGGTGCCCTTTCTATAGATTTTCCTTATATGCCAACGGTATCACATCCCATCTCTAGTCTGGGATTTCCAGATGGTTCAAACTTTGGCTCACATATTTCATCTTTACATGGAGAAATACTTGGAGAAGAATTGGGGAAGGATAAGATTGTATTTCATCCAAGAAAAAAGTTGCTCTTTAGGGGATGGAAACCAATACTCATGAGGTTGTTTTTTTTTTTTTAATAAATTTCAACCCAAAGTTATTAAATTGATTTTTTAGAGTTTGTAAAGGTGGATTATATTGGAACAAGCTGCTTGCAACATAGATTCATGTAACACTTTCATTGAAATAAGTCTCAAGTAGTGCCGGGCGTGGTGGCTCACGCCTGTAATCCCAGCACTCGGGAGGCAGAGGCAGGAGGATTGCTGAGTTCGAGGCTTGCCTGGGCTAGAGAGTGAGCTCAGGGCCAGCCTGAACTACAAAGCGAGACCCTGTCTCAAAAAAAAAATCAATATAAATAAATAAATAAATAAATAAATAAGTCAGAAGTATTTAGGAGATGTTCATCTCTCCAGGGCTCATCTCAGTTGCAAGTGAAATACTATATTGTCCAGTAACTCATACTAACTTCATCTGATTAAGTGTTATTGGGTAGGGGGTCCTGGTAGTGTTGTGTCCAGGCTCTTGGTATTTCAAAAAATTGAGCAGGATTTAGTGAAAAGAGTTCATGGACCTGATAGGAACTGGCACTGGGTCTCTTGGGGCCTGGGATTATAGGAGGAACTATAATGAGTTTGATAGAAGTCTTGACCCAATGAGGTACCTGACTCAGCCTACGCCTTTGAAGGAGGAGTTTTTGATCATGCTGACAGTGTTTAGAGGAAGTGTCTTGGTATTCAAAGACCTCTACAGGGTGTCAAAACTGCAATGCAAATGAGGTTGGACACAGGCGCAGATTATGTCCTTTTCAGTTTGTGCATGTCTGGGGCCTTGGCGGGGGGATAGTGACCTTTATCTGTTGGTTTTCTGATACTTTGACATCTTTACTTTGGTTTGATTCTTGTCCCATGGGTTTCTGTTGTTTACTTGTCTTTGCTCTACCTTCTACCTCAATCCTGTTCTGTGTACTGACTCATATTTATTTTTAGAGAAATGTACATACACAGGAACCAGTTGAATTGTACTGAAATGCATTTCTTTGGCTAGGAGAAATTAGAGAGCAAGTCTAGTACTGAAAGAAGATTCATGAGAAGGCTAAGTTGACTGTTCCAACTCATAAGAAGGTCTAAATATTCACGTTTGGAGATTTTGTCATCCTTTTTGTTTTTTGTTTCTTCAACAACCAGTTGATTTTCAGAGTCACGTTATTAGTCATAGTGCCTGTGTCATTGTGCCAAGAGACTGTGTTTATTTTTCTCAGAGGATACTGCTGACTTATTTCCCTCACTGTTATCTTCTGGAGAATGTTTGTAATCTTCCAAACGAGGTAAATGGCCTTATGTGACCAGTATGGTCACAATGACTGCATGAGAATTTCAACAGGATCATTTTAGAGCAATGTAATAAAATTCTATATAAGAATGTGAGAGCTCTTACATTCAGTTACCATAAACTGCTTATCAGGTCATATAATATTAGAACAGTAGAGCTGACAATATGACACAAGAGCACAGAATCATGTCTAGGACACCTACTGTATAAAATCTGCTCTAGACAAAACAGAATTGAAAAGTATACATTGAACTGAATGTAAATGTTTCCACTGAGTTTGATGTAAATTTTGTCACTTTCCAATGACTGTAGAGCTATCCTTGAGAATTCAATTGAGTCTCAGAAGTTTGATTATTCCTATTCCAGGGGCTTGCTTAAGATATATGTATATTATATAAAGCCATTATTACTCCTAGATAGGAGTCATTGAATTGATGACTGAGTCTATTATATATATATTGAGTTGGTCCCCAATTTTAACCCAATCAATGCAAAATGATTATACAGATACAAATGTAATGGTAATTCTTATCTTGTCCACAGAAGCACTGGTATCAGCATGAATTTTTCTATAGAAGGAAATTCACTCACTTCCCCCAAGTAAC
>PVIC010040587.1:0-16622 GCA_004025085.1 Thryonomys swinderianus
TTTTTTTTTTACAGAACTGCTAATTTAAGGGCTTTTTAACTTAAAGACATACCTGCAAGATAACAGAGAGGGACAAATGTTGACACAGAACAACAGCTTATTTTAAAAGATGGTTTTAAGAGGTATTGTTCTAAAGAACTATGAAAGACACTAGTAGAACCACATTCCTGAAACATTAATCCAAGAAGTTAAAATATGTAGCAATACTAAGAAGAAAGTGTGAAAAGATATTTCAGCACCAGCAGTAAACAGTCTGACAGGTAGAGAGAGAAATCAATCAAAGGATAAGAAATGACTGGTAATTTTTTTTACAACTTCCATGTCTCATATCTTCCTTTTCATTTTCTCCAATAAAAATGATCAAAATAAAAATGTACTAAGTTAAGACAGAACATGGATTTATATATTTTAAGAACTATGATTGGGAAGACATGAAAAGAATAAAAATAGCTAATGATTTCCTATCAAAAGTCATTTAGACATATAAAGAGTGGGATTTTCACAAATGCTTACATAGACCCCTTTGAACAAGAAAAGCCGACCAGAAATTATTTGGCTGCCTATATTATTCTTATACCTCATTTAAGTGTTTAAGAAGATCTTAAGTAGAGAGAGCTGAAGTTGTCACCTTCCTGCTCAATGCAAGAACAAGATTTCATCTTATGTTGCATATTCTCTTATTTATTCATAACTGAACTACTGTGGCACATGTTGCTGCATCAAATATCTGAAAACGTGTGTTTCCATACCATATTATCTTTTGAGCTGAGATACAGAAGATCCATTTTGCATGAAAATCAAAGCAAAGTTTGCAAACCCAACTTTCAAAATATCCAGAGCAAGGTCTCTTGCCCAGGGTGGAACAATTTTAATACATATATGGACTAACTCACTACAATGAATGTAATCACTATGTACTATAAACATACTAATAAAAGTGTGGGGGGAGTAGATGCTGCCCCAAAAGTCAGCTAAAGTTTGTTTCTGGACTATTCTCTTGACTGCTGTTTCTTTTTCATACATATAAAAAGAAATATGTGTATATGTATAAATATATTTTATTCAATATTTTATGAAAATATCCAACATACAAAAGTTGCATAAATTTTATAGCGTATATCCATGTAACCACCATCTAGATTTTACAATTGACATTTTATCATATTTTTCACCATTTTGTTTTCCTCTCCACTCAGTTTATCTTATTTTTTGAATGTAAATCAAAATAAATAATGGGGAATATGAACCCTTTCTAATTCCCCACACAAACATTTTAACATGCATAGAATTAACTACAGGTAAATACTTGTAAATGGCTCTTTAATTTTGGTAAGAACAATTTATATGCAATGAAAAACAGATCTTAAGAGTTATTTATGGAAATAATCCATCCTTTTTAATCTCTTCACTCTTCTGAAAAGTTTTAGAAAGTGTTGCTCTAACAAAATACCTGAGACTAATAGCTTTATAAAGAATATTTATTAATTTGGGAGCAAAAACAAAGACTGTGGACTCAGTATTGTGAGAATATTCTTGTAGGACTGTCTCATGGAAGAAGGGACAAGAGCAAGAGGAGGAGTGCAGAACCCAAGACTATCTTTACAGCCTCGAGCCTTTAACTAAAACTCAGTATTGAACCATTCATGAGGGTGTAGCTCTATGATCAAAGGATCTTCCACCACTGCTCCACTGGGGATTAACATTACAAGTACTTTTGGAGGGCATATTCAAAGCAAAGCAGGTAATATTTGCCCATTTTCCTTTTTCCATCCAAAAGTGATTGAGCATATTCTTCATTTGTGGCAAGATTTTTCTTTTATATTCCTGTAATGAAATGGATAGTGCTTTATTATTTTGTGGTAGGGCATCATTTAAAATTTTCTCTCTCTTTTTTTTTTTTTTTACTTTTAGAATATCTAAATTTCTTCCTAATATTGTAATTGTCAAGATTGTAAATTCTGCCATCAGACTGGGACTTTTTTCCCATTTGTGTGAGTTATTTTCTAAGTGCAGCTCACCTATGAGGAAACATACAAAATTCTAAGGAGAGTTGCTTCTAGCTAATGGAACTTTTAAATTGAGAACATTTGTGCCATGTACCGTTTCCTTTCCTGACCCTAATTTGGCATATTGGTCTCATTATACTAGGGCTGGTGATAACATTTATTGGAAGTGTCTTTGTAAAAATTAAATAACAATTGCCTAATAAATGGTTATAGTTCTATTAAGAAGTCCTGCGATTATAGTGGACATTATTCCTAGTTTAAAAGCAGAAATGAATGAATGTGAATGCACAAGTTCCCTGGAGCTCCATTATTGTGAAGTCAGTGAATTCAGTTCTCCAGTCGGTACATGTAAGTGGCCATTTTCTCCAGATGTCCTCATGCTCCTGCATAAGCTTCTTCATACCCAAGACAGAGGAAAAATTTTATACCTGTTGAAATGATTTTCTTGAATATTAGAGGTCAAATAAAGGAAAAAAAAAGTATACTGAACACTAGATACTTGGAATCCTTAAAAACTTGTATACTTTAAGAGTATTTCATGTGTAGTAATGGCAAAGTAATGGGTTTAATTTCTTTTAGAATAAGAAAGAAAATGTCTACTGGATTTACTTCTTCCCTAGAATAAGTAAAAACCAAGCAGTTACGATAATCCTCTTTACCCATTTATAGGCAAAGAGCCAACCCATCCCCCCAAAAAAAGTAAAAACTCACTAGAGAAGAATCCCAGCCCTAAAATTATGGTAAGTGGAATCATTTGCTGTTGAAAATATGAAACCATACACATATTATTAAAAAGATTGAAGGGAATACGTGAATGGAACAATTTCAATTCTTTCCTTCATACATATTAATGAAGTTGTTAACATTCCATCAAGAAAGCATATTTTTTGTTGTTTTTCCACTAGTGATATTTTATTTCTATTCAAATTTAATTCAGGCTGTTTGAAAGTCTAGGGGAGAAGAACTTAAGTGACTCACATTGGGTTTGAACTTGTAACCCTTGTCTTGTTAGCACAAAGCAAACTGAGGTAGCCACATGAACCAAACCGCAGCATATGTAGGGAGAAAATCTTGAGAATTTAGTTTTCAACACATATTTTGCTTAAGACTAATAAGTATACATAATAAAGAACTGAGTCCCTTTTCTTTGTTGGGTCTATGTAAGGGTCTCAAAGGAGAAAGATATGTATTGATTCTTCCATGTTTAAATGGTCCATCATTCAGGATGATGCAAAAGTTTTAGCCAGGACTTGAATTAAAATGATTGAGGTTTATTGCAAAGAAAAGTTATTTTTTCTGACCTAATTTATTAATCTCAAGCGTAACCCACTGATTCTTTTTACTAGGTCTCTAGCCATTATGGTAATCATTTTATGTAACTGTTCAGCCTGGTCAGTGGTTGATTTAATCTTCAAGGTTTGAGTGTCTTAGAATAGCATTAACAAAAGAATTCTACAGTAAAGTGTAAGCATTTTCCAGGATAAAAGACTTGCTTTGAAGCTTCCCTGTTTAGTACAAAAAGCAAAAGATAAATCAGATATAGTCCCACTGTGGAGGAGGTAGAAGATGGTTGTAAGCTTCTTGTAAGCATAGAAATGGAAATTAAATAACCCATACATCTTCTGTCTGCAAAGTGAAGAAACCACGGAGGTCAAATTCATTTGCTTTCTGCAGGGCGTTAAGTACTAAACTCGCTTGAGAAGAAAACCCTCAGCCAAAGACAGATTTTAAAGTATAATAATATCTAGGAGTGGCAGAACCATGGTCTGTACTAAATGAAATGAGTCTTATAGTAGAGGGACTTGAGATAGAAAACTTGGAATTACAAATGTATTCACTAAGGGAGTGCATAGATAATACAGTAATTTATTTCCACCTGCTATTTCAAGCAGTTTGTTAGGAACGGTGTGGAGAAGACTTTCTTGCAATTTTATAAACACTTCCCAGAGGAAACAGAATAATACAGCACAGATATCTTTTATAAATGTCAAGTAGATACATTACGAGATTATAGAATATGTAGAAGCTGCTAACTAGCATATGGATTTTGAACGTTCCCTGGAGAATAACTATCTTCACATTAAATGGAGGATCGTTTCTCCTCTTTAGAGCTCTAACACAATTCACTCATGTCCCAAGAATCTTGACTATGGGCTGAGATGATTCATCTGGAAGGTAGGATGACTGGAGAAATACAAAGAAAAAAGGAGACCCAAGTCTCTCAGCGTCTTTGATCTGACTAGGGGCCGGTAAAACTTAGAGCATCTCGGGCCGGATGGTTAGCACAGTGGTTCCGGCGCCTGCCTCGCAAGCGCAAGGTCCTGAGTTCGATCCCCGGTAACCACATATAATGCTGGGCGTGGAGACACGCCCACCAACAATCAACACTGCATACCACAATGCCGGACGTGGTGGCTCACGCCTGTAATCCCAGCAATCGGGAGGCAGAGACAGGAGGATTGCTGAGCTCGCGGCGGCTTGCCTGGGCACCATAGTGAGCTCAGGGCCAGCCTGAACTACAAAGCGAGACCCTGTCTCAAAAGCAAAACAAAACAAAACAAAAACTTAGAGCATCTCTTCTTTCTCTGTGTAAACACTGAGTGGCAGACAGAGTCTCCTGTCTGTTACACACTCCTGAATTCATACTTGAATATCTGGTACTCTAGATTCCTCGTACATCTTTTCAATTAGCTTCCTGAACTTGGAGTGGATTCAGAAAATTTGGGGAGTTTAGTTTTTTAATGTATGAGAAAAAAATATAAGGCTTGTCTCTTTCCCAGCACCTGTAAAATAGGCAAATGTCATTGTGATACTTCACTGCGACAAGGTAACACCCTTTCCTCTCCAACAGGTGCTAAAGAAAATCGTATCTTCTCACATTCACCTTGAAGCCAATATGTTTGACTTATTTTCATTACTCTTTCTTTATTTGTACATTGAAGCCAATTCTTAAATTTTGACTTTCTTAATTTTGGTTATATGCATATTCATCAATACATATTCTTACACAGAAAAATTAGAGGGCAGATATTTATTCAGTTTCAGTATACCAGTCATGTTATATATCCATGCATCCTCCAGCAGATCTAAACTTTAAATTCAGCTATGCCACTTCTGATTCACTACATGAACAGAATGTGGGAAGATTATGAAAGCTAAAAATGTGAACATACACCTGAATTATACAACTTCCTGGAATATGAACTTCAACTGTTCTTGCCAGCATTAAAGTACTATTCTTAAAATAGAAATGGAAATAACATCAAGTATGGAGTAAGTCCAGCTCTTTCTCAGTAATAAATTAACTTTTGGAAACTAAACTTTTCCTTAAAAAACAGGAATAAGGGTTGAGGGACATAGAACACAGTTGATTTAGCATGTATTTTAAAGTACCTGTGTGAAATTAGGGTTCCAGTTTCTCTGAGCTTGAGCCTTTACATCCACTGTCTGAATCTGAATCCAAAAAATGACAGTGTCAAAATGCTATAGGCTTTGACTCTTGTGTAATTTTCAACTATTCGGTTTCTAAATGGCACTGTGTCATTCTTGGAAATCTTATATTTTGTTCTGAATATTTCATTTATTAGTCAGCATAGGTTAGGTTATTCTAAGCTAACAAACAACCCAATTGCTTTGAGCAAGAAAGACTATTTCCCACTCATGTACATTGAGGGCCAGTTGGGACCTTGTTCCATGTTATCGTTATGGGGAACCCAAGTTGTCAGAACATCTACGACAAGATAATTTATAGCAGAAATGAAAAAAGAGATATGATTGATCCCATTCTCACTCTTGCAGCTTCTGCCCATAGTGATAATGTCATTTCCACATATTTTATTAGCCAGGTCACAGAAGTATTAATAGATAAATTATGCCTGCCACAAACATTATTAAATACTTTTGTACTTAAAGTAGACATATACAACATGTGTTACACATGGGGAATATAGAAAAATCACAGTTGTTATCCTCCAGAATCTTAGTCTAGTGAGGGTAACATGTTTTATTTGTTGTACATAATTATAGGATATGAGGTAGAAATGAGAATGGAGAGTGTTGACATTTTTAAGGTTTTCTTTAAAACCCTTGGTTAGGCCAGTCTAGATCATGCCCCAGTATCATTTTTAAGGAAAATATGAACAATATCTTCTGGTGGCTACATGACCACTGAAACAAAATTGTTATTAACCAGTCCTTCAAACATTACTAAAACTATGCTTTCAAGGTTTCTCAGTGTCTTGAAAATTCATTGACTTTATCATAAGTGAAAAAGAGATCAGCTCACTCAGGAGGGGAAATGCTTCCCTCAGCACCAGTGGCAAACAGGCTCACTACTTAGAACCCAACCCTGAATCTGAAGGACTTACTACACAACCTTAATGTAAAATATTATTTTCATTATGAAGTTTTGTCATTACTCAATAGTAATACTTTATAGATGGCTGTTTATATTATTTTGAAATACATTACAGAAAATGAAATAAAAATGTATGAAGTGTAGCTCACTCATGTTCAGTTCCTCTGATTATGTGTTTTCTTCAAAGACACCCTAAGAACTCTCTATAGTTGAGGCTTTGCCCAGAAAATGCTTCAAGTCCCATTTCCTAGTTTCTGTTTCTAATGCCCCTGCATCTCCACTCATTAATGTCTAATCTGTTGGCTTTGCACATACATTCACCTGTCTGCCTGGCTTCTGTTCCACAGATAACTGAGTACGGTTGTTGTCTCCCTCACCAGATCTCTATACAATGATCAATGCCTGCATTTATTTGATGCTATTCTCCCAATTTTACTCCTGCAATGATAGCTCACCATATTCACAATGTAGTCACTGCTTAGTTGTTTTAGCAGCTGTAAGACTGACTTACTCTGCTACTTTGAGTGTTAGATAGGATCATACTCTCTGGTTTGATCGATGAAATGTGAACAGAAAAGATGTGTGCCACAATTCTATTAGAATCTTGAATAGCCAGTATAAAATCTGAAATTTTCCCTATTCCTTATCAGTCTTGCTAAGTTCCCTGACTGAAATCAGAAGGTTCCTGGAAATCTAGAACATGTTGTATATAAGAGAACTAAAGGTCCATTATTTTAAAAGCACAAAAATTATAAGTTGTAATAAAATCAACAAACTGCAACCTATTGTGACTGATGTGAGGCTCATATGAGTTAAAATAATGTACTTCTTTTTTATTGTGTTAAACTCACTAGTGTTTGATTAGGTGTACAAATGTATATTTTAGAACAAGACTTTAGATTCTAACATTTTTAATAAATTGAGTTTGTTGGTACACTTGTAGAATACATTATGATCACATTCCTCATTGGGAATTTGTACCTATTCATGATATATCTTGGTTCTCATTTTTTTTCCATTCTGCTGCCCTCCCTTAACCCCTCACTCACCTATATGCATTTATATCCTACCAATGTCATTTAATTTTTTATAAATCCACACATATTTACAAAAGAAATAAAAGGTTTCAGAATGGAATTTTGACATCAAGTAGAAAACTATTCCAAAAAAGGTAATTTTAAACATGTTCAGATAAATATCTTGTCCAAGTTTTTTCCAAGAAATTATATACAGTGCTTCAGAGCCAGAATGATTGTATCTCTAAAAAGTTCTTTGACATTTACAAGGCTGACATAAACTTGGTATTAGAATTTGCAGGTCATTCTCAAAGCATTAGATTAAAGGAAAGAACTTTAAAGATCTCAGATGGTATACATCAAGGCGTTCTCTTAAATAAAAGAAGAAAAAGCTGAAAGCTCACAACTTTGGTATTTTATGTAAAGGAATAATCTTATTTATTCCTAAATCACTGATTTTTATCTGTCTTAAATAAATTTACTGAGGTTTTTTATGACTTTTATCAAAAAGTTGGTGGTCTGAACTAGACAAAATATCAAAAGGACAGAAGTATAGGTCATAAAAGCAAAGGCTTAAAGATTGAGCCTATTGTGGCTAAATAAAAAGAACTAAAGCCTAAAGGAAAGTGACTGTATAAATCACACCACAGAACAGTTAATGAGCAGCAGGAAGAAATTAGCTGGATCCCCTTCCTTCAGCCCTCTTCCCAAATGCTTTCATCATATACACTGAAACACTTTGAAACAAGAATTTACTCTAAAAATTGTCCAAAATAATGTTTACTAACATCAGCTTGTTAATTACTATTAATTATATGTTGAATTACTGTTTTTGAAACAAAGCTTATGTATTTAGGGGGTGGGAGGCTGTGGGGTGTATAGGGGAATGGGGAAACAAGAGAATACTATCATATACTGGAACAAATTCCAAATTTTGAGTGTGATCATGATGTGTATGTACCGTGTACCAATAAAGATAAAATATAACATTGTATATTATATTATACATATATTATAAACATTATATATGCACAATATTATATATTATATAAAGATTATATATATATATATATATATACACACACACACACACACACACATATCAAAGCCCTATCAATGCATGGCAAGTGGCAATTAAGTTGCATCTGATGACAGGCTTTACAGTGGCAAGTGATTTGCAATACTTCAACTGTACAGCTCTGTCGGATGTAAGCTATATGTCAGAGTCTGACATTTAGTCTGTGTTTGGCTCTTGTATTATTTTATTCTATACCATATCCATCTACACCATTTTTTACATTGTGCAACTGCCTCAGTCACAGCATCGAAAATCTCAAACTAATATTAGCCCAAATTAGTAAAAAGACAACATCACTGAAGGGCATCTTTGAAAAGGAGACAGACTCAAGGTTGAGACAGCAGAAGACTTCAAGACTGCCAAAAATGAAAGCTGCCTTTGAAAGAAAATACTAAAAGACTTCCATGCCTACTTCATGCAAGCAACTATGCAATCAAGCCATGAAACGTTCAAAACTATTTTCCACATGGTAACAAAACAACCTACATTAAAGAAAAGCCTTTGAGTTTTTCCAAAAAAATAATATTACCATAAAGAACAGAGGAAATTTACTGAAGGCCATCACTCCATCAAATTTGTCTGGATGGACAGCATCATTCATGGTGGCTAACCATATTGTTCAAGCCAAGAAATTCTTTACTATTGATAAGGAGTTGATCTAGCCTGCTACTAAGTAAACATTCCACCCCAAAAAAGGTGGAATAAAAGATGATAGAGAAAAATTGGATGAAAATGAAACCAAAATCCAGCAGGGGAAACATTAAGTCCTATAGTTTTATATCACCCACCTGGATCATAGATGAGACCTGTGCTCTAGACGGCTGGGACTCCACTAACCTTATGACCCTGCTGGTTGTAGTTCACCTCACCTCTACCTTGGGGTGGGTTGGATCATGGACTCCTGGTTTCCTTGGCAAAGTTTCCACATTCCTCAAGTCTCCAGCATTCTGGAGTTTCCATTGTATCTTTGATTTCATTCTCACAGGTTCATGCATTGCCATAAGAGTGTTTTACTTGGCCTCTTCAAACTTACTTTAAATTCTGAATGAAAGCCTCCAGAATCTCAGAAACGTTGCATTCTGCAAGCCAGTAAAACCAGCATCCATGGGACATAGTTAAGGCCCCCTTGAATCATGCCAGCAGCAGCCTTGGAGTGTCTTGTTAGCTATGACAACGAATTCTGTAACTAGCACCTCTAGAGCAGGAGGGCACAAGACTCACTTCTCAAAAAAAAAGCTTATACTTTTGGTATCTTTGAACTTCTGAAGGATGTTGTCTCACAAATGCTTCAGTGAATTTCTCTTCTGGTCCCTGTACAAAGTATTTCATTTCATTTTAATGTAGATAACCTCTTCAGCCAGCATACCTTTGATCACTACTTACATATGGTTCCTTGGGGGCTAAAATTTAAGATTCCTACACACTTTCTGCTCCTGGTTTTCATTATTCCTCCAACTAAAAGCAGCTCTGAATACCCTTGCGACATCCCAAGAGTTGGGCTCCCTTGAAATTTCCTCAGCCAGGTCAATTAGTCTATAACCTTTAAACTTTCCTCAAATTTCAGAATTTGATTAAAATGTAGATAAGCTCTCTGTTGGAGTGACAGTTTGGGTTTTTAGTCCAAATCCAAAAAAAAATCCTTATCTGAAACTTTATAAGTCAGTAACATTCTACTGGAAGAATCTTGTCATTTCATGAGCCCTCCAGTTTGGGAGACCATCACAGCACTGTCATATGATCATGGTTCAGTGTTATCTTCTGCCTACAGCTGAAATAGACTTGTAGCTCAAAACTATTGTAATTACCGACAGATGTTGCTGGCCAGAAAATAAATCCAACAGACTTGGACTGCAGGTTTTGCTTGGCAATAATTTTGCTTTGGAGGTTCCATTAGTAGGCACTAGCAAAACAATGAGGGTTAATATCTGTTCAGTTAGGTATCACTGGCCCAGTATTGGATTCCAAGGCAATGTCTTAATCTAACTTCCCTTTCCTATCTTCAGTGTATGGGGTCTTGTACCAGGTGGTTCTTCCCTAAAACTGGGGTAGTGTTGGTGAAGGACACCCATTCTGACACTATGATGGGTTCTACCTGAGTCTTGCTGCCATAGGAACCTGAACAGTCTTAGAGGTGCACTCAGACTCACCACAAATGGCAGTGATGAAGGAGAATATAAGAATCTATCCTAGTAACACACAGGTTTCTGTCTGAAATCAAGGTAGATTTACAGCTACATCTGAGAGTGCTCACTTGGAAACAGATGGGCTGGTTGAGATTTGGGAATATGTGGCATAGACATCTCTTTGCCACTGCAACTATATTAATGTTAGTCACTCTTGAATTTCACAACTTCAGGTACTTTACCTCAGGCCTCCTCAACTGTGTCTGTACTTCAGGACAATACTTGGGCCTATTCTTCAAGTGCAGATTGCTGCCAGATTCTGGAATACAATTATAGGCCATATCTGCAAAGATTTTTATTTCTGCCTGGTGTGGAACTTCACAGGGTGGACCTTGTTCTACTTCCAAAGCCAGGTCTTGTACAAGATCTCATGCACAACTCCCTAGGAGGTGGAATGTAGTACCTTCCTCTGCAGCCCATGGGTAGGAGGTTAGCCAGCCATCTGGCTCACACCATTTCAGTGGCACAGCCTGCAAGTACTTGCTCCAGAGAGTCTTTGGCAATGGACTTCACAACTGGTTTCAAGCTTAATTTCCTTCCTCTTCCTAAGAAGGAGGCATGTCTCCCAGAGTAATTTGGAGCTAATCCAACAGGAATAAAAGCAACTATTTTTTTCTGCTTAACTTAGTGTATTTTCCTTTTATTATATTCAAGCCATATATGGGAATTCCTTAGCTCTTATGAAGATAGTTTGGTGGATAAATGCTGTTCAAATTGTGTGTCTGTGATTAAAGGCTATAGACTCATTGATTATTCACCTATCCTCTTACGTTCTTTCACCCAAGTTGTATGAAATTTGTATTATTTCAGCAGAATTTTTGTTCCTCTAGCATATTTAGGGAACATCTCATTCAAAATCATTGTCTGTGGAATTTTTAACTATGGTAGAAGTAGAAGAGTTCAATTTGAATTGCAGTTGGAAATGCTATGGATCGACTCTTCTTCATTGTGAGAGAGACTAAAAGCACTGACAAGGAACTAGTTCAGATTGGGGTAATGACATTATTGATAGAAAAAGAGCAGGCAGATTGTAGTACATGACACAGCTGATTCTTGATGGATGGCTGAGAGTTTAAGGTACAAGGGTAATTCAATACTTCTCTTCATCCAGGAAAATCAATTTGACCCACTATGACAACATGAAAGACCACTCAGAAGAGCTTTGATACTCCTGAGTACCCTATCCTGACAATAATACATCTATATATTTTATCAAAAGTTGAATAAAGCTAGTGCAGAAAAGATCAATTCATTACTCTTACATGGTCATACCAACTACCAAAGGTTTTTTACATGGTACTTGTTCAATAAGCACATGTCAAACTAGAAAAAAAAAGTTCTCAACTCTTGACCACTTGCAAACTTAAACATAACTTGCTTCACAAAATTTTTAATAACTCGATTAACATAACTTTCTCGTGCTATATGAACCTTTACCAATGGAGTTTATACTGTTTTATTACCTGGTTATGCATTTATTACTGAAAACTACACTCACTTCAATTTATCTCTAAATAGTAGTTGCTTTAAAATTGCAATTTGCAACCAAGAAGACTCTTCCATGTGTATTATTTAATGCTTACTGGGATAGTGATGTTTTTAATTATTGTTGTAAGGACATTAAATTTAAATATCAGATTTTTCAAGTGATGTACTTAATATATAATTTCTATAATCCTTTGAGATAATAATCAATATGCATATGATTTATGGAACAAAGCATTTCATCTAGTTATTTTTAAACTACCTTCTTTATGCTCAATATAATAATATCTATTATTTATTGAGTTTCAAAAATATACTAGGCTTTTTTTACTTATCACAGCATGAAATATTCATAACAAAATATAAAATAGGTAGCAGGGAGTTCAAATCAATTTCTAGGCTAGCTTGTTGCAAGTAATTTGTATCTATAAAATATTAGTGAAAATGGTCACTACAACCTAATTTGCCCCCTAATTCCAATGGTTTACTAAACATGCAATTTGAAGTCTTTCATTATGTAGCTTTAAACAACCCTTCTGGATTTTCTTTTCATTACATCACTCTGCATAAGATATTCTGTGGTCTAACAAGTCTATTTTCTTCCACATAAGTGCTTGCTTTTTTACTATTTTTTTCTTTACTTTAGCATACTTTATGGTCTATCTTCCATTATTTGAAGACATGGTTAAAAGATGAAATTTAATATAAATTGCCTAAAAATTGAGTAAAATAAACATATTCTGATACTGAACTATATGGTGCTTATTCCTAGGCTTCATTACTAATTTTCACTATTTTTTTTACTCTACTAGTATTGCCCTTTATTGTGCTTCTGTGATAACTTTGTGTTGTGTTTCACAGTTTAACAAAAAGTGTTTCTTTTGATTCTCACCATAACTTTCTGAGAAAGAACAATGATCATTGTCTTGCTTTGGGAACTATAAAAAATAAGATTTGAAGAATGTAAACGTTAAATCAAGCTTATTATAAGTAGATATGCGTATGTTTGTAACAGTATGTATCAACACAATACAAAAACAAGATAGACCAAAAACACCTTTATTTAGTCACACTTTGATAAGCACATTGGCATATGTATATTATTATTTTCATGACAATATTTTAAATAATAATAATATAGAATAATGAAAATTGACTGTGTTTATGATCTACTATAAAAACCTCCCTAGGAGGCCCAATTAAACTGAGTTTTGTCTAAGAGTGTTATCAAATCCATCCTCCATCCCAGTGGTTTGGAATTTTCCACAGAATATAGTGAACTCAGTATTGTTTACTGAACTGTGGGGGTATGTTGCAAGTAGGACAAGATAACAAGTCCTATATTTATCAATGGTTCAAAAACTTAGCCTACTAATCCTTAATAATATTAATGCCTGATGAGCCTCTCTAATTCAAGATCATTACGAATTCAGGAATGTCATGTGATATATTAGAGTGGTTTAGGGATGCAGAGAAGCATACTGAGTGAAGACATTAAGGTTTATATATAATAGCCTAGGGTTAAGTGCTGTCTTCACCACTGTTATCGGGGTGATTTTAAAATAGGTGTCTATGATGATCTGAGAATATTTTATCACCTGAGCCAGTCCTGAGAAAATAATAATAATTCATTTGATATACTTGATATAGTTTCTGGCTTTTAACAATAACTTACTTATTTTTCTTGTTTTACTGGCAGTTTAATAATTTTAGAAGCTTGATTATTTTAGAACCAAAATCTTATCATAGAGATATTAAATTTAAAATTTGTAGTAAATTCTAGAAATGAAATAGGACAAGTTTCAATATTTTTAACATAGCATCTTTCGAGGCACTTCAGGACTGGGACCCTACCTGTTTCTTTACTGTTTGGGTGTTGAAATTTCTTCTTATTCAATAACAGCTTAACTTGTTATTTACTTAAAGATTCCAAATAAAGGTAAATTTGGTATACCTAGTATTTTTTTTGGATATTTCTATTTAATGGAACTCCATAGGTCTTTTAAAAGCTGGTTCAAATAACATCATTTATATGATGTTTCTCTCTTTACTGGTGTCACCATAAATCATAATATGTCATATTGGATGGATGAAGAAATCCTTAGGGTATTTGTGAATTCCAGTTCTGGGTGTGTCTATGGATGATTGATATGTATGTTAATGAAATGGGGGGAAGACCCCATCTCACTGTGGGTGATACCATACAGTAAATTTGTAGCCTTGATGGAATAAAAAGGAGAGAAGTAATTGTAGCTATACAAGACAGCCAGTATTCCTAATTAGGTCTGTCCTTTGTTATCTTTGGACATTTTTCTCTAGGTCTTCAGTTTCTTCAGCTTTCCAACATGGGCTTGTTGAAGCTTCAAAGCCTCCAACCTTGGACTGGTGCTACATTCTTGATCTTTCTTGTTCTGTGGCCTTCATCTTCTTGGCTGAGCATCTCCAGGATCCTCTGTCTCCTGCAGCAGGCAGACAACAATCATGCACTCCCTTTCCCTCATATGTAAACATATATATGAGAGAGGGAGAGAAAAGGGTGAGCTAATAACTAATACAGGTGTTGACAGCAGAAGTAGTTCATTATTGGGATGCTACCTAGCTATATATTTTAAAACCCTTTGCAACTGGTTTGCCAGAGAAGTGTGGAAATGTTTGGAGATGCCTACTCAAGGAGTCTTAACATTCTGTAAGCAAATTTTAATGGGAGTTTCTTGTCAAAACTTAGATGACTAGAATTATGATAGAAATGTGGACAATAGATGCCAGGTTCATGTGGCTTCAGTTGCTCAGGAGAAATCTATTGCCTACATCCTGAAACTATGTGTGAAGCTAAGTTTAAAGATGGCAAACTAAACAATCTAGGAGGAAATTTCCAGGCAGGCCTGTGTTTAGCTTGTGATATACATACTGCGTTTGTGGTATAGATGGCTGCTTATAGTCAGATCTGCACTGAAAATCTAGAGCAAAAAGCAGAAATTGTAGATTTTTCAGTTTCAACAAAAAGAAGAGCCTGCAAAGTTGGGCCACTGAGAACATTCCTCGTGGAACTGTTAGAATTACAATGAATCAACAAGAGTAGGAAAGATGACACATATTTCAGGATTCAGCAGACACCATCCTTTACAAGCTTAAGGTGATAGAAGGGCCAATAAAAGAATTTTCCTTAAGAAGAGAGCTCCAAGGGCTCTCACTCCTCTCACAGTAAGTAATTTTCTGAGTTCAGCCATCCAGACCACAGTGGTCCCTGCAGCCATCATTCAGTGGGGACTGGCTGCTACTTTTGCTGGTGATAGCATACTATGGCATCAACCATGTGGTGCTGGTTTTGAGGCATGGGGAATAGGAGAGCTGTGAAGTCACAGAAATGTCCTACATGTTTCACAAGAAGGTAGGAAGACCAGGTAGAGTACCCCTGAAAGAGCAGTACATGAAATGATGGTAATGGAGCTGAAAGTACAGTAGAGATCCCAAGAAGCCAGAGATATCACAGATGTGTACTATCTGATGAGGAAGCTACAAGTTGTGAGAAAAGCCATCCCAAGAAGGAAGACATGTGAACTACAAGTAGCAAGGCCATGGGGTGGGCTTGCCCTTTGGAATTAACAGCTTCCCAAAAGGTCTCTATTGCTGGACACAGAGCTGTATGATTTCATGTGGTATTTTTCTCTTCCTTTGTCTCATCTTTTTTTCAATAGGTAAGTTTTATGTACATGTCATGATCACACTCAACATTGAGAATGTACCAGTATATTACATGACTCAGTTTTCATTTTTCTCATTCCCCTACCCATTCTTTGACCTTCCTCCCCCTATATACATGATTTTGTTTCCATTTTTTTCACCATCAGTTTTTTCTTGCCCTTAGCTATTTTTAATTGAATTCTTTATTGGTACAATTTATATACATCTCAGAATCACATATAACATTGGGGAATTTGTACCAGTATATGACACAAGTTAATTCTCATTTTTACCCATATCCCTACCCACCCACACCTCCTCACCCCCTTTATACATGCTCTTTTTGCTTTCTGTATCATATTTATTCCTTCCACTCATCACATTCCCACACCAAGTTTCCTATAGAAATATTCCACTCTATGAAAGCTGTCCTACTTTCTAGAGCTCATTTGCATCTACAGGTGTTCATGCCAAAGAGAAGATCCGGAAATTGTCTATCTGTGATCTATTGATTTCACTTATTAGTATATCCTCCAGGTGTCTCCATTTGCACCTAGATGGATTGATCTTGTCATTCTTTGTGGCAGAGTAATACTCCATTTTATAAAAAAAAAAAACCACATCTTCTTTATCCACTCTCCAGTTGATGGACATTTGGGTTGTTTCCAAGATTGAGCTATCATGAACTGAGCTGCTATGAATAATGGTGTACATCTGTCTTTCCAATGTGAGTTTTTAAATTCTTTTGGGTATATTCCTAGCAGGTGTATAGCAGGGTCAAATGGGACCCATAGTCCTAGTTTTCTGAGAAATCTC
>PVIC010040588.1:0-16599 GCA_004025085.1 Thryonomys swinderianus
GAGACTTCAATAGTTTTTCAAACAGAAGTCAGCTTGCCCTGCCTGTCCTGTATATAATTTTTACAGAAATTGTATGAGATTTTATGCAAATATCTACATCATCTCGGCCCTTCGCCTCCCAAAGTCTACAAAGACTCAGAAGAGAGACACTGGGAGTCAGGAGACAAGATGAACTCCCAAATCTCTGACTTCCAAGTTTCTCGGCTCCACTCCAGAGCCCTTCTAAACAGAACAGCTCCAATAACCTAGCGGCAAGCAGCGGCAGGAGGCTGAGCGGTCACCATAGGAACTGCGCTCAAACCTGAACTCCCAAATCACCATAACAAAGACGAGGCTGGCACCTGAGGGCTTCGCGGGCCGCCCCTCCCTCCAGCAGCTCCGGCCGTGGCAACCCAACCCGGGCCACCCGCAGTCCCCATGCATTTCTGGAGCATCTACCTGGAGTTCTGGGGCCCTCCCCTTACTTTCCGGCCCGACGTCCTCCCCGTCGCTCATCCCTGCGACTGTAGGGACCTGGCCACCGCGGCCCGTCTGGATCCCGCCAGGTCTCCATTCTCCGCCCCTTGTCCCGCCTCTTCCACCCCCAAATAGGCCTGGCCCCGCCCCGGAGGAGGAGGAAGGCGGGACGCCACAAGAGGGAAGCGATTGGCGCCGGCCCGCACGCCGTCGGGGCCGCCCTCACGCTCCCTCCGTACTAAGGAAGGGCTCTTCTGCCGCCCCCATCCCCCCCGGCCTCCGCTCCCCTTCCGTCCGGCGCGCCCCCGAGCCCCGTGCGCACGCGTACCTGGCCCGACCCGCCCTCGCTCAGGAACTACAAGCCGTGCGCGCGCACACACGCACGTAGCGACGCGTACGTCCACCTATACGCCTCAAAGGGCGCCTAGGAGAGGCCTCTTTGTGGTCCATCCACGCTGCGCAAGCGCGCGCCCAAGCCGAGCGTTCCGTCTCCTAGTAACCAACACCTATCCCCTTTCTCCCGCCTTCTTTCCTCTGCACCCTCACCTAGATGGAAAACGCTTGCGCACGTCTATCCCCGTCTGCGACAACTGCTGCTTCCCCACTGTGGCTCTGCTTTTTCCTGGGGATCTGATATCATTCAGGGTCCATGTTTATTAGAACAGCTGCTCTTAGGCACAGCTCCTGCTACATCCAGGAGTCTGTTTTCTGGGGGTACCTCCCTGGTCGAGTCCTCCAGCCCCAGACTCCTGAAGTGAGCCTCCTGTCTGGGGAGCCGGTGGACCCCCGACCTCGGTCAGTCTGGCACGATCCAGTCAGGCTGGAGGCGGGGGATGGAAATAAAATCCCAGATTGCAGGTTGGTATTCCTTCTCTCATGCCAGCCTCCTTCCAAATCCTCTTTCCAGAAAAACTGCGAATGATTAACAAAATGTATATCCCTTGACGCGATGTTTCACAACGTATCGATTTTTTTTCCTGTTTAATACCATTTAAATTTGTCTTTGTTCACATAGAAGCCTTTAATCTGGGAACACTCGTTTAATTTAACCAGCGCAGGAACAAAAAAAGCAACTACGTTACTCTTGCTACAGCAAAATATCTACAGAGTTTCTGGGGGTTCTGAACCAGGAAGTGAAGCACCTAGAGAGTGTTGGAAGCAAGAGAAAGTTTATTGCTAGCAGGCTGACCTGGAATCACTTTCAAAGAGATCAGCGTCTGAACAAAGGATAGGGGCCTTTTATGTGGACTAGGAAAAGATGTACTTACAGATATGGGGCACTTAGGTTACATACACCATATTTAGGCACAAGGAACATAAGATAACATGATTGGGTAGGGGGAATACAGCATCAGGGTTTGATTACATTACTTTTCTATTCCAAGTAATACAAGTTAATTGGTCAGAAGGTTACATCAATCTCAGCATATTTACATAAGGCCGGAGGGCCTCTTTTTCCTTCTAGTACTGGAGACAAAGACGTTCCTGAGTTATCTGAACAAGCTCAAGGTCCACAAGGAGGAGGCAGTGTGGGCTGTCTTTGCTTCATAGGCCTGCTAGTCCCAGTTCACTCTAGAGGAGAAGTGACCTCTCAAGGGAAAAAGAAGCACTCCATTATTATGCCAATATTTTGGAGGCTAGCTTGAAAAAGTCTTCTGGTGTTTCTAAATATATGACATGACCCAACCTTTTTTTAAATTGAATTATTGGTACATTATATATACACATCACGGTCACACTCAATATTGGGAATTTG
The DNA here is from genome assembly GCA_004025085.1 of Thryonomys swinderianus. NCBI lineage: Eukaryota > Metazoa > Chordata > Mammalia > Rodentia > Thryonomyidae > Thryonomys > Thryonomys swinderianus. The sequence continues at coordinate 2,213 of PVIC010040588.1, forward strand.
TACCAGTATATGGCATGAGTTAATTCTTATTTTTATCCATTCTCCTATGTACCCTACAACTCCTCCCACCCCAGATATACATATACTTTCTTTTTTTAACATATTTTTTCTTACTCTTCAGTACTTACCCCTACCCTTTTCCCTTTGAATATTTTCTATTTCACAACATCTATCATACATTCTAGAACTCATTTACATCTTCAGGTTCTCATACCAGAAAAAAGATACTGTATTTACACATCTTGCCCCAACCTTCTTAAGCCAAGAGCTTCTGAACTACAGTGGTGACCTTATCTCCCTGTCTTTTCCTACAGGTGACACCAGATAAATTTTTAAAGCAACTTCTAATGATCTTGATATACCACAAACCTTTGCATTTCAAAAATAAGCTCACAATTAAGACTAACAAGTCCTGTTTTTCCTTGTGAGTTGTTACTTTTCCCACAAAGAGGTATTGGCAGAGATAACTTTATTTTCATATATACTTTTTAAATATACCAAATAAATAAATATATCTAGCCACAAGAAAATGAAATTGTCTCATTTTAACTTGATGAGAAGATGCAGGGAATAGCACATTTCCTTTGAAATACAGTTACACCTAACTGATAAAATAACAAAAAAAAATGGGCTTTCAAAAGACCATCCTGAAAAGCTAGGAAGGATAATGCAAATTCTGGTGTTCTTGTCAGACACTAAGATTATTTTGAAGAGTCTTACCTAGCATAATTGAAAACAAATAAAAAGAATGTTCGAATTTAAAACTGTCAGTTGGGCTGGGATGTGACCCAGTTGTAGAGCAAGGCATTAAGCTGCAGGATGCCCTGGGTTCACTGCCCAGCACCCAAATCAAAACAAACAAAACTTTCTCAGGTGGAGTTGAAAACGTAAGAGTAGAGAGGAAGAGGAGGAGGAGGATTACTAATACAGGAAATGGACAAGAATAAGAAAAGTTTTAATCATTTACCTATGCCATTTAGATGCTACTGAAGATTCCTTGGAAAAGAAATGTAGGGAGATTTTTTTTTTAAGGCCAAAGAAGTGCGTAAGAATTTTCCTATCACAGACCAATGGTTTACTTTCTACCCCAAGAAGGTGAGTGTCTTCCCTTTCTGTAAACCCAAGCAGTGCTGAGTGTCCCACCCTACCCTATATGGTAACCCACCTCTCTTGTGACATGTATGTTATGTGTAGTTCTAAGTTCTCAGTTCTCTAGACCTTTAATTATGCCATCATTTCAAAAGCTTCAGTACTAAAGGCAAAGGCTTCAGTACTGTTTTACCTTTTGTTTTCTGTTCCCCTCCCATTCCCCTCAAAAAAAAGTCAGAAACTTCAAATATACATATGTTGAGCTACTTCGTATTATCTCATACCTCATTGAGGTACTGAACATTTTTTTTGATTCAATAGTTCCCATTGCCATCTATATAGATATCCTTATGTATCTATGTCTACCTATATATGATTAAATCTTTGTATAGCTATGTTTGTATAAATGTCTGTATGTTTATATGTAGCTGTATCTATACATGAATCCATCTACATATTTACGCTTATCCATATGAAATGTATTTATACACAGATTTTGTGCAGTGCTGAGGAGGGAACTCCCACTTCCTTCACGTAAGTGAGGCAAGCACCTACATCTAAGCTACCTCCCCAGCCTTTCAGTGCTGTACCTTTCAGCTGTTTCCATTGGCAGTGTTATTCCCATCCATATTTTTCATGCCAGACATTTATTTTTCACCTATGGAAATTTGATATTTTAAAAGAAATCTTCCATTTCATACTATACCATGCTCATGATTTATTCTTTTTCTGGACATGGAATATATATATTGTTTTAATATACTCATATACTAACTGTCATCTGTGTGATTTGTGGATTTCTACTTTTATTCTTTCTGATTATGTTATTTTCTGTGTGTTTTCATGCCTGCCAAGTTTTCATGGATTGTCCAATGTTGCAGATTTCACAAACTTGGATGAGAGAGAGAGAGAGGGAGAATGGGAGAAAGGGAGAGAGGAAGAGAGTTTAAATGTTTGGCTTTCTTCTGAGACATGGTTGAAGGACTTGAGAGCAGTTTGACCCTTTAGATCTGTACAATCCAAGCTAGTAGCCATTAGCTACATGTGACTATTTAAATTTATGTTAATAAGATTAAATTTCAGTCCATCATCTCTACTATCCATTTTTCACATTCCAGAAGCTACATATGGTTAATGTCTACCATATACAATGATTGCAGACATAGAATACTGTACCTATTTGTTCTGCCATATTAGACAATACTGTTTAGTGGTCAGGTTCTGCTGCTGTTCTAGTGGTACTAGGAATTGAACCCAGGCCCTTTGCACTGACCTACATACATCCCCAGCCATTGACTGATTGATTGAGACACCAAGTTGTTAAATTGTCCAGATTGGGCTCAAACTTGCAATCTTCCTGCCTCTGTCTCCCACAGTACTGGAATTACAGAATTCACCACCACACCCAGCTAGGCATTAATTTAAAATTTTCTAAGTCCCCTGCACTCTCTAGTGTGGGGCACTCTTGGCTTTATTACTGAGCTCATTACTTTCCATAAACTCCACCCAGTACCTCAAGTATCAAGATATCTTTCCACCTGACTGGTGGGAACAGAAACTATTCTCGACCTGTGTGAGCTCTAGCAACTATTTTGCTTTCTTCTTTTAGGTGGTTCTCCCCTAGGCCTCAGAGGTTTTCTTCTTAAACATGCCCGGGTCAGTACTCAGCTGAAGCGCTGGAGAGAATCCAGTGAAGCTCTCTGGAGTGTTTTCTCATTCTGTGCCTCTCTCCATTCTCCACAGATTCTAGCCACGTGGCCTTCCCAAACTACCTTCTCGGTTCATTAAGATGACCAGACTCATCTTTGGGCCTTCTTGTGTGGAAGCCTGAAAAATTCCAGGCAATGAGCCCTTCCATGAAGCTGTCTTGTTTTATTCCTTTTTCTCAGGGATCACTCTCCTACAGTTTATTGCTCCAAATCTAAAAACCATTGCTTCATGTATTGTTGTCAATTTTCATAACTGGTTAAAGCTCAAGGCTCAATGTGGCTCCTGTTACTCCACTACAGCAGGAAGCAGGTATCTTCCTGAAAGAGTTAAAGACATTATATGACAGTGACATATACATACTCATGTTTATAGCAACCCAATTCATAGTAGCTATGAAGTGGCCTATATGTCCATCAGTGGATGAATGGAAAAAGAAATGTATTTTATACATCATGGAGTTTACTCAGGAGGGAAGCCATGACAGCCATGTTTTTTTTTTTTTGCTTCTAATCACAACTATTTTATATCATCTATTAAACTATCTGGCTCTTTGAAACAGCAGTATCAGATAATGTAATGTTAGATGAAATTAAAACTACTTTATCCAAAAGTGACCTATAAGTATTGTACATGGTTTTTTGTTTCTTTTCTGATGCTAGAGATTGAACTGGGGCTCAACCATGATAAGCACTTTCTATACTACTGAGCTATATCCCTATTATATATGCTTTGAACATACACCTCGACTTTAATACTTAATCACCCTTCTAATATCCAAATGCATAATCACCTTAATATGTATTTAAAAAGAAGAAAGGACATCTTTAAGGGGAAACAATATCCTGTTAATTAAACAAATATACATATAGGAAATACTATCTTAGAATTAAAAAACAAAATTGTTGATTAAGGCCATGCTTTTTATTATATTTCCCACATTTCTTTGGGAAAGGAAATATACAGGGGTCATTCCTTGTTCACCTATCATGGCACTGTGATGGTGCTGGAGATAGAGCAGTGAATAAAAGAGCCACTGCCTTGAGAGGGCGTTCGTCTGTCTATGAGGAAAGACAGGGTGCTACACAGCGATGACACAGGATCTAAATTGTAATTGCTATGAAGAAAAAGTAAAGCCTTTAAAGAGACAAGATGGGGCATAACACATAAACTTGGTTTTAATCGTAGGGACTAAAAAGGTTTCTCTGAGGAGGTGATATTTGTAACTTTGCATCACATGATGATGGTGCCCATCCAGGGGGAGAAGTGGGGAATTTTTGGTTTAAAAGATGAAAAATGGGGCCGGAGATTTAGCTGAAATAGTACTGTGCCTACCTTGCAAGGGCCTGAGTTCAATCCCCGGTACCACAAAAAAAAAAAAAAAAAAAAGAAAGAAAAACCACTTGGTACATGGTGGCTTCCTGAGGCAATCAGTGAGCTCAGGAACACAGTTTTTGGAATACTAAGTTTTCAAGTCAGTTGTATTGTAGAACTAAAAATATAAATTATGGATAAAAATTGGTATTTAAACCCATAGGAATAAATGAGAGTGCTTGAGGGGACTATGCAGATAGTTAAAGATCTGAGGAACTCCAGTCTTTAGGTCTGATCAGAGGTAGAGAGCTGTTAAAGGCAGCCAAATCCGGAGGAAAGTTGAGGTGTGAATATGAAGTCTGCCAATAGAGGTCTTTCCAGGTAGAGGCAGTCAGCTGAGCAGTGAGATGGGGACTGAAGAGTCCAGAATGTCTGGCCATGGGATGCCACTAGTGATATTAGCAAAAGCCATCTTGGAGGAGGTTGATTGTGAAGGAGGAAATCAATACTCAGTGTGTGACAACTTAGAAGAAGTTTTGCTCTGAAGGGGAGCAGACAGTATGAAAGCTGGAAGGAGCAATTCCCTGGGGGACTGTGAAGCAGGAGTGTCACTGGAAAGATTCCAGGGGAAAAGCCGAAGGAGACAGGGCAACAATACCCAAGGGCAAAAATTTTAGCGCAAAAAACTGGGAGTAGGGTTCTCTAAAACAACCTCAGATGGAAATTACAAAGAGAAAAATAAAAAGAAACTACACCACAAAATATTTCAAAGAAATATTTAAAAGGATATTTTAAAAATTTTCTGGGGCATTTTAATAACTCGACAGCTGAACAGAAAGAATTCATCCAAACAAGACAAGAAAGAGACTCAGAGTGACCTTGTATAATAATAATAATAAATGAGTCACTGTCAGTATCGTAGTTTGTGCTAAGCCTTGGTTGTCTATGGTATCAGCATCACCAAACTGTAAGTCCTGGGGGCTTCTTATCCAAGAGGTAAGCCCTGGTGGTTTCCATTCTAACTGAAGGAGAGACTGAGCTCTGCAGGAGATGGAAAGAGATGGCCACAAGTTCTTTTTTCAAGAGGTGGGCTCTCTTACTCTACCTCTTAATTCTTGTTTTCATGTTGCTTTGGCCAAGAGCAGGTGGCTAAAGTGCCACCCCCAAGGTTAGGACTGACCTGAGCTGCCTCAGCAGACAGCCAAGATCAACTGCTACAGTGGGACCTGGGGCCATCTTGGACCTCCCCGCTCATGACTCCTGCTAAAGAAGCCACAGGAATAAGCCCTAGCAAAAGTAGCAGCGTAAGCATGTAGCCTGCACACTTCATTCTTCAAAGATAATAAATACATGCTTACTTTAAGTCCCCACCCAAGTGGCTTGTCACACTGCAATCGCTAGCTGAAACTGTCACCTCGGCTGGGGTGAATTTCACCTGGTTGAACTTCAGGGATGTTCCCACAGGTGCAATGAAGGCCACCCAAGTGTCGCGATCGCTGCTCTCTTCGGATCTGTTCTCTGATCCACTGACCTCAACTCCTTACCATCTCTGAAGCCCTCTTACACTGCCCCTTAACTCTGGCTTCAGTATTTGTTACTTCCTTACATGCAATGTGTCTTTCAAGATTGATGTGTAGGAGGAGACGTGTGCAGCAGACCCAGCGCCGTGATCTCTTGTTCAGTGAAGAGCCCTGCAGGCCGCGCGGCTCGGCGTTTCCAGACTTCCCCAAAACTCGTTCCTCGAAAGGCGTCCTGGCTCACTCGCCCACCTTCGCGGCTGGGCCAGCCGTTATCTGTGGTCACGCGAAGGATGCCATCTGAATTGGGACTTTTTCTCTTCTTGGTACATGGTCCGCCTCCCTGCCTCAAATGTGGTTTGGTGCTCTGACAAACTCCGAGACATCCAAAGAGCAGTGAAGACTCGCTGCCTCCTGGTGCTCTGGGCCGCCAGGCGAGCTCCCGGTGCAGCCACGCCTCCCCGGGGGCGGGCTTAAGGGGGCGGATCCGCCGCCGTCCCGCCCATGGGCGGGGAGTGGTGGGCGGGGCTATGTTGCGTGCACCTCCTGTGGAACACTAGAATGCACCGGACCTTCCCAAGCAGCAGTCCGCCAGGGCCCGGCGCGACCGGAAGTGCCAGGTGGGTGAAACCGGAAGCGGATCTCGAGGCGCGGCGGCGGGGTGAGGCGCGTGGCCGAGACATTGGTGCATAACTGGGCCGCGGGTGGGGATAGGGACTTTTAGGTCGCTATGAGAGCTGGGGGCCCCGTGCCTTCCCTTCCAACCTGAGGCGCGACATTGTCACTGTTACAAAAGGCTGAACCTGAACCCCCAGTATGGAGGGTGAACAACTTAAAGCACGTTACGTACTAGCTGCGAGCACGCCCAGAGAGCTAAAAATGGGGACCAGAGCACGTACACGATCGTAATGACGCTGAAGATTTTTTTTTTTTTTGAGACAGGGTCTCACTTGTAGTTCACGCTGACCCTGAGCTCACTATGTATCCCTGGCAAGTTTTGAACTCAGCAATCCTCCTGCCTCTGCCTCCCAAGTGCTGGGATTACAGACGTGAGCCACCACGCCCGGCACGGTGGTATGTGGTATTGATGGCTGGTGGGCGTGAATCATCACGCGCAGCAGCGTATGTGGTTACTGGTGATTGAACTCAGGACTTCGGGCTTGCGAGGCAGGCGCTAGAACCACTGAGTTAAATCTCCGGCCCAGATACTGAAGATTTTAAGTAAGGTGGCAAAATATTCTTGGTAAGATTTTATGAAGAAGCAGGAGCCAGGCACACCAATTCTGGAGGCTGAAGCAGGAGGATCCCAAGTCTGAGGCCCACCTGGGCAATTTAGTGAGGCCCTGTCTCCAGAAGATTTAGTAGCAGAGAGCCCCAGGGTTCAATTGTTAGTTCTAGGAAAAAAAAAAAATTCTAAGCCTGCTGGAAAAATGATGGAATGGAGATTGTTTTGGTGAGGGAATATCATCTTGGGCATTGGGAAATGTCCCCAAGAATGTGAAAATATAACTATCTTCTAAGGAAAAACTGAAAGTAGTGATTTTTTTATTGGTACATTTTAGATATACTTAATGATTACATTCATCATAGGAAATTTGTATTTGTACATAGTACATACTGATTTTTTCCCAACCTCACCTCTCAACCCCACTTCCCCACCTTACAAAGTTTTGTTTCCAATTTTTCTTTTCCCTCCCTAGTTCTCCTTCCCAATTTCTTCCTATTTTGCAATATCTATTACAGATTTTGGACCTCATTTACCCATTTAGTTTCTCAGACCAGGAAAAATGTGATATTTTCATATATGTGTCTGATTTATTTCACTTAAAAATATGGTCTCACTGTTGGGTGTGGTGGCTCACACCTGTAATCTCAGCACTTGGGAGACAGAGGCAGGAGGATTGCTGCAATTTTGAGACTACCCTAGGCTACATGGTAAATTCAGGGCCAGCCTGAACTACAGAGAGACCCTGTCTCAAAAACTAAACAAAGGTCTCATTACCTAGAAATGTCTCAAGTTTTACCTTCTTTATGGCAGAGTCTACATCCCCATCAACAGTGGAATAAGGTTCCTTTTTCTCCATAGTCCCACCAGCATTTGTTACTGATCAATCTCTCTTTTTTTTTTTTTTCTTTTCTTTTTGCAAGACAGGGTCTCACTTTGTAGTTCAGGCTGGCTCTGAGCTCACTATGTAGCCTAGGCAAGCCTGGAACTCAGCAATCCTGCGTCTACCTCCCGAGTGCTGGGATTACAGGTGTGAGCCACCACACCCAGTGCTGTGGTATGTGGTACTGATTGATTTCATGCCCAGTATTGTTGTATGTGGTTACCAGGGATCAAACTCAGGACTTTGTGCTTGCTAGGCAGGTGCTAGAACCACTGAGCTAAGTCTCCAGCCCACTGATCAATTTCTTGTTAGCTGCCATTCTTTATGAAATGAAATGAATCTCAGTGTTCTAATTTCAAATGATCAGAGATCTTGAATGTTTTTTCATATATTTATTTGCTGTAAAACTAGTAAATAAAGAGAGTAATGATTAAGGAGACAACATTTTACCAGTCTTTCAAAGATCTAATTATTCTGACAAGTAAACAGTGTATCCTTCATTCAGGTATTTGTCTCTGACAGGGCCATAAAATAAAAAGGCATACTTGTCCCTGATGAAGTACACAGTCTCCTTGCTTAAATGTAGCTCTCTCCTTGTGATTTCCTCAGGGTCCAAACTATCACATACTGAAACTATATAACTCGATCCTTTTGTTCTGATTATGTATTCACCAAACTTATGATAAATTGGCTCATGAGCAAGTAACTAGATGTGCATTGGTATTATAGCCCATGATTCTCTCTAAATCATACAGATAATTAGTATTCAGGATTTTTGGAAGTGCCCTTGTCTCCACTTCATCATTGTATTACTCTTTCTCATTCTTTAGGCCTCAGCTGAAATGTTACCCCCTCATCAAGACCAATTTATTGGTTTTACAAGTTCAATTACCTGAAATGGTTTCTGACACATAGTAGACATTCATGTCTTTGCTCAGTCATTTTGATGAAGCCTTGCCTAACAATCCTACTGAAAATGGACTCATTTATATGGTTCCAATCCTCTTTCCAAGTCTTATCTCCTGTATTTATTTGGTTTACTGATGAATCTCATGTGTCAACAACAGTGCAGTCATGTAGTAGATACAGAGTTTGTCAAGTTAAATACATTGTTGTGTTTTGTTAACACTATATACAAAATGTAGTTATGTGAATTAGATCAATACATGAATTGGCTCAATTCTGGAACCTTAGCATGATCTTGGTTTTGGACATTATATTGTGGACTACAGCTAATTTATCAAGGAAAATGCCATTTTGGTGTGTCTTGGTTAGGAATCCTTGTACATGTGAGAAAATAAAATGTTATATGACTGGAACAGTATGAGCAGAAAAACAGAGATGTGATGGGAGGAATACTGTATTAACATGTAACATTTCAACACATTTCACATTGCCCAAACATGAATGATTTATGCATAGCACTTAATTCAATCATGTGTAGGGTCTGAGGCAAATGAAACAACTAGAAGTTGAACTACCCACTTAAACTTAACTCAGTTAACTAACTGCCAGAGCCAGGTTTAAGATTGAAGCTTGTTTTGTTTGGGTTTTGTTTTTCAGTGACAGGCTTTGTCTGTGTAACTGAGGCTGATGTTGAACTTATAGGACACAGAAGAGATCCCTTCAGTTAAAGGCCACCTCCTTACCTGAACTTGGACCCCAGTACCACTTCTTTCTCAAGGACTGCCTTCACCAGTGTTGCTCTCTTCTCCTGACTCTCCTGTAAGCATCTAAACATGCTCAGTTCTCTTGTATCTTAAGCCCTCCCCTAACTACACATTCCTTCTATTGCTACCACTTTGGGGCCTCCATTCACTCCACACGTCTCATTCACTGATAAGCTTCTTGGTGCTGTTTTCAGCTTATCTCCTTGAAGCTTCCATAATACTCTGTTTTAAATATCTTCATTCCATTACCAGGTTTGAGGAGGAGAGCTCTGCCTCTTTCCTCTATGTATCCCTTAATGTCACTGCTGGCTCTTCAGGGCTTTGTTGAAGGCTGTATGTCTACTCCTAACACTTTCTGGACAGTCTAATCCCCTCCTTTGGCCTCAGTCACCATCTGTTCAGCTCTGTCACATTGGATGACCATAAACTCAAATGCAGTGCAGTCAAAATGACCCATGTATATTCACCCTTACCACCTCTCCATATGAGATTTGTTCTCAGAATTATTGTCTCTTTCCACCTATTAGCCTCACCAGAGATCAGGGAATGATATTAACAGAACATATATTGTGTACTTTCTTTATGCCCAGAACTCCTATAACCACTTCACCTATATTTGCTGATTTGATCCTGACACTGAGTCCTGTCATGCTGCACATGCTATATATAGATAAGAAGTTTAGGGCTGCTAGATCTACTTTATTTAATTAGTGAAAGAGAGTTGAGATTTGAATCCTGGCATTCTGGTTGAGTTTATAATCATTGTACTATGACTTTCTTTTCACCCTCATTCACCCAGTGATGAAGTACTGTAGATTTTCCTTGCTTAAATCTCTACCCAATGGCTCTAATGTATAAATCCAACCTTCAGGCTCCTTAAAATTCTTCAGCATGTCCCTCAGGGCCCCCAGGGTAAAGTTAAACCATTAAACTTGAGTTTTTAAGGGTCTTAATCATTTGACCTGTTCTTTGTCTGTCTCCCTCTTCCTGCAGCCCCTGTTCTTGCTCTCATCAGGACCAGGCACTGCAATTAAATTCTTTGCACGGATTCTTGTTGTACTACTTTTCTGCATCCCTATTATATCCAAGCTTTGGTGTTACTTCCACTAATTAAATGGCTTTTTATCACAGCACTTATGACACTATTTAAATCATTGTCTTACTTGTTTTATGATGTCTTCTACTACATTGTGGAGATAATGAAAGTTGCTCGGCAGGAACAGTTCAACTCTTTCAGGTCACTCGTGTTCATCCCTTCTTTCTGTCTGCTACCGGAATTCAGACCCTCATTTTCTCTATCTTGGAGAACTACTTTATTCAATTAACTTCTGTCTCTGTCCCTGGCCTATCCTTGCTTCAATATTTATTAAACACTGCAGGGACAATTTGTATAATGGTCAATTTATACCACTTTCCTGCTTAAAACTTTAATAGATCCCAGTTGCCCTTAGAAAGAACCCAGATGTTTTAAGATTACAGTGCTACCTCAGTTCATAGACTTAACTCATTTCATCCTAATATTGACCTAAATAAAAGTTTTGCTAGTGATAAATCATATATCCCACAGACATTAATTATTTTAAAAACATTATAAAGATATAATTCATAAAGATATCTGTTTCCATTGAAATGTTCATGAATACATTGTTAACAGAAAGACTAGAAACAATATAGACTAAGAAACTGCACAGGTTAGCATATTAACAGTGAAATATTACACAATTATTAAAGCTGAGGTAAAAACATTAAATTTTAAGTAAGCTGGATGTGATGGCCCTGCCTATACCCTGAGCTACTAAGGAGACTGAGGCAGGGGGATCACTTGAGCCCAGGAGTTCAAGGCCAGTTTGAGCAAAACAGTGAGACCTTATCTTTAAAAAAATAAATAAAATAAAATACTAAAATAACAGGACAGTTATACCTTTTTTTTTGGGGGGGAGTATGTGCCAGGTATATATTACATACACAGAAATAAAATGGATTATTGATACCAAAATGTTAATTATGGTTATCTGTAGGGGGCTGGATTATAGGTTTGTTTATTTACTTTGCTTATCTGTTATTTTCTCAATGATTGTATATTACTACTGAATTTTAAAATAATTTATTTGAAAAAAAATGGCCAGATATTTAGCTCCGTGGTCTAGAGCCAGCCTTGCAAGTGCAAGGTCAGAGTTCAGTCCCCAATATCAAAAAATAAACAGTGTAAAAATAATTTGTTTGGTTTTGAGATATATTAATATTGTATCTGAAGCATTCTTACTGTTTTTGAAAAACCTATGCCTTCATTTCACATCAGCTGAAATTAAGGAAGTTTATCTTTATTCATTCTTTGAGCACTTTTGTAGAGTTGCTAAAGACTAATGATAAAAAGCAAGAAAGCAGCCTAACTGGATTAAATAATCAGTTACCCATAGCTAGAAAATAGAATTTAATTTTTCTTTTCTCATTGAACTAACTAGTTTGTCTTCCACTTTTAAAAGCATGCTGATCCCATTTTCAATGAAGAATTGCTTCCAGTTACTTTATAACCACAAGGTCCCAGCAGCTGGCTTTAAAAACACAGTGAAAAGTGGGCTCATTTTACAGTCAGTTTCCCATGATGTTTATCAGAATCTGGCTCTAGAAGACTGGATCCAAGACCATGTGAATATAGAAGGCAAACCAATTCTTTTCTTCTGGAGGAATTCTCCCTCTCTTGTGATTGGGAGGCATCAGAATCCATGGCAGGAATGTAACCTGACTCTGATGAGAGAAGGAGGTGTAAAACTGGCTCGGAGACTGAGTGGAGGAGGAGCAGTGTACCACGATCTGGGCAATATCAACCTCACTTTCTTTACAACCAAAACCAAGTATGATAGAATGGAAAACCTGAAATTAATTGTGAGAGCTCTGAATGCTGTCCAACCCCAGCTGGATGTACAGGCTACAAAAAGGTTTGACCTTTTACTTGATGGACAGTTTAAAATCTCAGGAACAGCTTCTAAGATTGGCAGGAGTGCTGCTTACCACCATTGCACCTTGTTATGTAGTACTGACAGGACCTCTTTGTCATCTTTGCTGAAGAGCCCATGCCAAGGGATCAAGAGCAATGCCACTACTAGCACACCTGCTGTAGTAAAAAATCTTCTGGAAAAAGATCCCACTCTGACATGCAAAGTACTGATAAATGCTATTGCTGCAGAGTATGCTGCTTGTCATCAAATTGCCAATCACATCAACCTAATAAACCCAGCAGATGAGACACTGTTTCCTGGAATAAATAGCAAAGCTAAGGAACTACAAACTTGGGAGTGGATATATGGAAAAACTCCAAAGTTTAGCATAAACACTACTTTTACTGTGTTATATGAGCAGGCACATTTGGAAATCAAAGTATTTCTAGACATAAAGAATGGAAGAGTAGAAATCTGTAATGTTGAAGCACCTGATCACTGGCTGCCACTGGAAATATGTGACAAATTAAATGCAAGTTTGACTGGCAGCAAGTTTTGCCCAAGTGAAATTACCATGATTACACATATGTTACTCAGAACATGTCCAGAAGGCCATGAACTGCATAATAAATGGAATATTCTCTGTGAAAAAATTAAAGGAATAATGTAACTCCAAATAACTTTATACTGAGTTTCATTGAGAAAATTAAAAAATGTTAAATGCCTGTCTTACAAAGGAAAACAGCCCAGTCTTTCAGTAACCTCTCCATGTATGAAATTGTTTATCAACTAACCTTGCCCATATTTTCTACCAAACTCTAGGGTACTATTCTTTCTTTCTTTACAGGTTTTAATACCTGTTCCACAATTATATTTCAGCTCCTTGCTCTTTTACTGTTTTTAGATACATAGCATCTTAGACATCAGGGGTAGATGTTTGTTTTTCCTACTTCTAAGAAGTATAACCTTGGCTTCTTCAGCTGTGTCTGAATCCTTTTTTTTTTTTTTTTTTTTTTTTTTGAGACAGGGTCTCGCTTTGTAGTTCAGGCTGGCCCTAAACTCACTATATAGCCCAGGCAAGCCTGGAACTCAGCAATCCTCCTGTCTCTGCCTCCCTAGTACTGGGATTATAGGCGTGAGCCACCACGCCCGGCACTGTGGTATGTGGTGTTGATTGCTGGTGGGTGTGAGTCACCACGCCCAGCATTGTATGTGGTTACCGGGATTGAACTCAGGACCATTGTGCTTGTGAGGCAGGCGCCTGAACCACTGAGCTAAATCTCGGCCCTGTGTTTGAATCTTAAACTCTAAAATTCTCCTGTAAGGTGTAAGTACATACCCACGCACACATACCCCCTCACCCCCCCCCCCACCGTACCAGGGATTAAACTCAGGCCCTTATGTTTCCAAGATAAGCACAGTACCACTTGAGCTAAATCCCCAACCCCTTAGCTATATTTTGTTATCTTTCCATCCTTTCCTACTAAACCAAGCCCTTGATACTTACCTAATTTTTCCTAGTTTTGTTTCCCTTCCTATTCCAGAATTGCTTAAAGTATACTGTATCTCTTACTGGTATTCTTATCTGCCTTTCTCTGAATCTACCATGGCCACATTTTTTTTTTAGTATGTATGTATATATGTGCTTATTTCTTGCTGGTTCTTCTTGAGACAAGGGCTCACTATGTATTCATACTTACTTTAGTCTTGGATGTTGCTTTGTAGTTCAGGCTGACCTTGAACTCACTGTGTAGCCAAAGCTGGCTTTGAACTTGCAATTCTCCTACCGCAGCCTCCCTTGTGTTGGGGTTACAGGTGTGTATCACCACGCCCAGCTCATAATGACTTTTTTTTTTGAGACAGGGTCTCCCTTTGTAGTTCAGACTAGCCCTGAACTCACTTTGTAGCCCAGGCAAGCCTTGAACTCAGCAGTCCTTCAGCTTTTGCCTTCTAACTGCTGGGATTACAGGTGTGAGCCACCTCACCTGGCATTGTGGTACGTGATGCCTGGGATCAAACTTGGGACTTTGGGTTTGAGAGGCAGAT